>CM056507.1:29812766-30111299 GCA_029783415.1 Anisodus acutangulus | reverse complement strand
TAAAGCTATCCGTGCTTAAATTCCTACTTTCTCAATAATAAAGCCTTTGACCTTTGTATTCGTTCGCCAAATCTTGTTCAGTTCCATCCAAGCTCGGTTCTCTGTAACAATGATCGAAGACCACTTCCTTGGATGCTATCAGTGACAGAGTATCATCAATAATGTGCTTAATCTTGAGGTTGCTGTTATTTTCATTTCTCAGCATATTTGTCACAATCATTGAGTCCAATTTCATAATGAATTGGCTGAAGTTGCTATCTTTGATCCATTGCCCAGCGAATTTAGCAGTTATTGCCTCTGCCACATTGTGACTATCACACTATATTTGGACAGCAAAAGCAAATATAATACTTCCATCTTCGTTCCTTGCCACACCTCCAATACCAGCTTTACCAGATTGCTCCATGTAGCTCTCATCTGTATTTACTTTGACCCATCCTTGTTGGGGCAGAGTCCACTTGACAACCTTGCTAATGATCCTTGGCCTGAGTTTCTCTATTTCTGAACAAACATGAGGCCATTGCCAGTTCACCTTGTAATTAGGAAAAGCATAGTATTTGTTGCTTCATTCTTCTTGTATACAAAATGGTTTGGTACCCATATGTAGATTTACCTCTTGCCTCACACCTCCCAATAAATAAGTAATGGCGTCACCTGTATGATCATCTTGTGAATTGCATTTTTGCTTTGAGTTTGCCCCCACTCCTGTAAAAAGATTCTTCTCGGCTTCCTTTGATATCTAATGCCCAATGGATGCCCAAAAAATTTCCACAAGCTTTGAGCAATCTCACTTTCAAAAAAGAAGTGTTGAATGGTTTTCAGCACTAGTACTTCACAGCATAGACAGTTAGTTGGCATATTGTCCACAAATCTGCATATAGAATTGTTAGCAAAAGGTAATCTTTTTGTAATTAATCTCCAAGAAAGAAAAGAAATTTTGAAAGGGATATTTTTATGCCAAACTCTACTGATCAATTGATCAGGTGGATGTTGACTTCTGATTTCGTTCCAGGCTTCCTTGTTTGAAAAAATACCATCAGGAGCAGTCTTCCAAATAAGGTAGCTCATATTTGGAAGGGTGTAAATAGGTAAGGACTGTAAAACATGCTTTATGAGAATAATTTTATCCCCAAATGACAACATTTTACTGTCATCCATTAAGTCTCTTGATGATTTTTGAGAGCATCTTTTCAAAGTATTCTCCTTTTTTCTCCCCAAATATATTGGACAGCCTAGATATTCAAATGGAAATAATTTGTTCATATATCTCGTAGCCTCTCTAATTTTGTTGATTTTAGATGGTCCAGTCCTTGGAGCAGTTAGAAAGAAGCATTTGTTGTGGTTCATTTTTTGCCCCGAGCTCCTCTCATACCAGTGTATTTGCTTCATAACCATCTTGATTGATTTGGTATTGCCACTTGTGAAAATAACAATGTCATCTGCATAAGATAAATGATTAATTAGTGATCCTGCATTAGGCATGGAAAAAGGTAAGAAATGTTCATTATGATTAAGATTATCAAGGAGCCTAGCCAAAACTTCAGCACCAATAATGAAAAGAGAGGGTGAAAGAGGATCTCCTTGTTTAAGTCCATGAGATGAAGTGAAGAAGCCATTTCTGTTGCCATTAATGATAATAGAGTACCATACCCATCATCATGTTGGTGACATCTTTAGAGAACCCGAATCTGTGTAATATAGCTACTAGTAAAAGCCATGACATTTTGGCATAGGCCTTAGCCATGTCTAGCTTGAGAACCACATTTCCACCTTTGTTTTTGCTCTTAATGTCTTGGAACTGAATGTTTTCTGTTATAAGCCTTCCCTTTAAAAAACTATTTTGATTCTCAGAGATCATCATAGGTAGCATAGGGTTGTGCCTCCTAGAAATAATCTTGATGATAATTTTGCTAACTGATAGGCCTAAATTCAGCAAAATTTGAAGGACACTCCACGAATTTGGTCAGTTTTCCTTCAAAAAAGAAAAACTGTATAAATTCTACCACCTCTTTTTTAATAATATCCCAACAGCAATCATAGAATTTCTCTGAATAACCATCAGACCCAACAGCACTGTCAGTGCTCACATTGAAAACAACTTCTTTAATCTCATCTTCCTAGGGGCATTTAGTCATAGTCCTGCTGTCTTCTTCATTGATGCACGTAGGGATTCAATCTAAGATCTCAGGGTCCAAAGTAGTGTGTTTAAGATTGAAAAGTTTCTGAAAATGTTTGAGAGCCACTTTAGCAATCTTCTCATCCCCAGAAATCCATCTTCCCCTGTTGTTCATAATTCTGTTTAGCCCGAGTCTTCTCCTCCTATCCCATATAACAGAATGGAAAATTTTGGTATTGCTATCCCCTTCTTCAAACCACCTAACTTGGAATTTTTGTTGTAGCAAGCTGTTCTGCTTGTTTAACCAATAAATATATTCAGCATCCCCTTTGTTACGCTCTTCTCTACTGTCTTCGGTTCTCAACTCCATGTCGGTATCCTTCATAAATTGCATCTTAGCTTCTCACGGCTCTGCTTTTTCATTCACATCCCCAACTTCTTCCCTAGACCACTTGGATAGTCTTATCCCCAATCTTTTTAGTTTTTATTGGAGTCTCCCCATTGGATTGCCATCGATATGCAGTTGCCAGTCTGTAGTAACCACATCCAGGAAGTCATTTTGAGAAGTTCAAAAATCCAAAAACTTGGAAGTATTTTTTTCCCGCTACTTTGTTCATTGCTACATATGAGTAGCATAGGCCTATGCTCCGAGCCCACCCTTGGCTTATGCTTCACAATGTTAGAACTGTACTTTTGAGCCCATTGATCATTAACAAATACTCTATCCAACCTTTTCCAAATCCTTAAACTTGGTCTCCAGTTGTTACACCATGTATAATTAGAACCAGTATAACCAATGTCAACCATTTCACAAGAATCCATACATTCTGAAAAATCATAACTCTCCATATTTCTATGAGGTAAACCTCCAAGTTTTTCTTCAGGATGGAGGATAACATTAACGCCCCCTCCTACGCACCAAGGTTGACGATAACCCTGGTGAGATCATCTAGACTGCTTCATAACTCCATTCTTTTAGTAGGTGTACATTTAGCATACACAGTAGTTATACAAATTTCTTGACTGTTTTGATTTTTTTGTATTTTGAATGTCAATTGCCGCTCATGATTCTAAATTATGTTGACAACAACAGTTATCCCTCCACAAACGCCATATTTTACTATTGATGTTAGAGATGCACTGATTGTAACCCAAAAATCTTTTGTACCCTTCAATTTTATTGATATTTACCGAAAGTTCTGATATTGCCACCATATCAATCTTGTATTTATTGATCATTATTTTAAGTCTGTGAATGGCCTTCTTAGATCTTACCCCTCTAATGTTTCAAATGATTGCACTGATCATTGGAAACAATTAAAGATTAGAGTTTTGGTTCTTTCCTCCTTCGGTAGGAGGTGAAGAATTTCCTTTGCTTGTTTTGTTGCCTTTAGTGTTTTTTTGCTTCTGCTTCTGCCACTCTTTTGTTGTTGGCTGTATTCTTCCTCTTGGTTGTTTTCAACATCATTATGATCCTCCAACCTGTTTGCTTGTTTGCTCTGTATGGTTCTTTCCTCACTATTTGCTTCCCTATGCTGCACATCCTTGTTTTCCATCATTCTGCTTTTTATACTCATTTCTCTGTGAATATCTGGTGGTATGCTTTTACTGACCCATTTTTTGCCAATTTACCCCTTTTCATGTCTTTTGTGTTTACTTCTGCTTCTTCTATCAGGTGACAGCCCATTTCTATCACACACATCCTTCCTGTGGCTGCTGCATGTTTTCACTTTCCTTCCACTCATCTTGATTACTGATCTCATTCCTATTCTTCTCATTGTTATTCATCACTTTCTGAGAGTTGTACGTGTCAATCATGTTATCATTTAAATCCACCACTAAACTAATTCCTGGGCGATTTCTGATAACAGATGGGAGGCTGGATGATTTTTCAACTATCATTCAAGCTTTGTATGCCATTATCTCCAGTTCCTTTTTTGTAGTTATTTTCCTGATCCCCTTCTTCAGTATTTTTTTATGATCTGCTCAATAGTATCCTGTTGTTGTTCCATTTCTTTATCAGCCATTGTAGTAGTAATTTCCCCTTCACTATATACTTCCTGACTCTTATTCTGCTCCTCTGTTTCAGTACTGTTCTTTTCTAAGTTTTCCTTGTTCTAATCTTCTACTCTTTCTTTTCTAACTTTAACTTTCACCTTTGTCTTCTTCTTTTTTCTCCTTTGTATTTTGCTCACTCTCACTTTAAGTACAGATTCTGTCATTTCCACATTTCCCTCCTCTTTTTCCATCTCCTTTGATTTTTCTCTTGTAACATGTTTGTTTCCCTCTTCTCATTAGCATCAATTTCTCCAATTTGTTGCATTTTATTGATATTACTGGACCTTCCTTCATTGTTCTCCTGAATCTTTCTTTTTCCTTTACCATAAACCTTCAGTTCCTCTTCTTGAACATTTCCAGCATCCATATAATTGTTATTTATATCACTTGGTTCAGTTGTATCATCTCCCTTGTTCTTCTTTTCGGCTTTAGCTTTTTCCTCGGCCCTTTTTGTTCAACTTTTCTGCACTGGACTATAGAGTGTCCAAGAATCTTGCAATACCTACACTACTTAGGCACATTTTCATACTCCAATCTATGATAGAAGATGATTTATGTTGCTATGTGTATTTTGTTTGTCTTATTTATTTGTATTAGATATTGCTTCTCTTTTGCTTCTTTCCTTTTAGAATTTGCTATCATGATTTACTCACTTTGTTTGTCGTACTTTACTTTGCTTTAGCTTGTGCCTTGTCTTGAGCTGAGTGTCTCTCGGAAACAGTCGCTTTACCTACTAATATAGAGATAAAGTGTGTGTACATTCTACCCTCCCCAGACTCTCATATTGTGGAATTTCACTGGGTATGTTGTTGTTGTAATCTCGGTAGAAACCCTTCATAGGAGAGGTATCCTCTTCCATACCGACAAATATTGGATTCACTTTGGGTTTAGTAAGGTCTACCTCAAGTCTAACTTTTGCCATGCTTGGCCTTGTTCTGTGATCTGTAGCAAAGTCAATTGATAAGGGCAAACCAGCTGGTTCAACAATTTGCTTTATATAATTCCATGAGTGACAGTGGTATGGAAGTTCCGGCAATAAAACCCAAACAAGAACTATAGGAGAATCTTCATCGGGTTTAAAATTGAGCGACCCTCTATTTATACTGATCTCTTATACCAGATATTCTTGACGTCATCTTCAAAGTCTAGAAAAACTATTTAATAACCGTGATTTTTTCTGCAAATTTTGATCGAATCTTCTCAATTTGGGGGCGATCTTTGATGAATTTACCTACAAGAGTAAACTTGCATTCCTCCTCCATCAGTCCTTAGATTTAAATAAGACCACCGGCACACCACTGTGATCTGTGTTTGCTAGGGCTTGAGATGGCTGGAGCTTGAATTACGTTAGCATAGTTGGTATTTTTTTAAATCTGTTCATTTGTTGGATTCGCCTTGTAGTGCTCTATGTTTTTCTTTCATCATACGCGCCGGTTCTGGGGGCTCCTCATCTTGTAATAGATAGCTCATGGTACATGACCTCTAGCCATAGTTGCCGAGTGTTTATCTCTAAAGACGAATTTAAAATTTAAATTTAATAATTTTTATCATTAATTATAATTTTTACTGTTAAAATTATGAATTCAAATATACTATTTTTGATATATATATATATACTCCTGATTGAAAGTTATAAATTCAGATGAATCGATAGCTAAACGATTACATCCACCCCAGTTTACCTGAATCAAGACAGTCCCACCAGCCTGAACTCCAATGAGTCTCACATCTTCATCTTGTATAAATTCATGAAACAAACCCAAAGCATTATAGTCACTCCCTACACATGCCACTAACACATCTGGTTTCCCACCCACTTCTCCTTGTCTTTTTTCCTAGTCTCTTTTCCAATCACTGATTGGAATTCACGAACCATGGTGGGACATAGGTGAGGTCCTATGGCTGCACCTGCTAAGAAATAGCTTGTGTCCAAATTGTTCACCCAATGTCGAATGCCTTCTGACATTGCATCCTTGAAGATTCCTTCAACAGATTTCACCTGCATTTGTATTCGATTATTAGCTCCTTATCAGGAATAGGGCAGTGGCGGAGCTGAAATTCATATTATGGTAAGGGGATTCAATATATATATATATATATAAATAAATAAATAAATTGACCTTATATATATCATGTTATTTTCCGATCAAGGGGTTCAGTTGCACCCTTGCATCCCTGGACTAGGGGTCTTCCTGTCCTGTCATAGAAAAATCCCAAGCAAATGGAAATGTTATACTTTGTTGGTGATGGTGAAATTTGAATCTAAAATTTCTTGCATGATTTTACGCTATATATGCTATATTGTGTTATCCCTTATCTAAAAAGTTTAATCTTTAGGGTAAGCACGCTTTTAATAATTTCCTTTGTCTCATTTTATGTGGCATGTATATTTGCTGTTTAGTTTGTCTATAAAAGAATGTTACATTTTCAGTTAACTTTTATAAGTAATTTAATTTTAATTTTTTCATTTTATATTTAATGAGATGATTTAATTTATAAACACATAAATATCTATGACTTTTCAAGTGGTCAACATAGTTACAGAGTTGAGGTATATCCCCCTCCCCCACCCCTCAGGGCGGAGCTACCATTGCCCGATCGAGGGATGTCAAGCGATATCCTTCGCCAAAAATTTATATTGTATAAATAAGTCTAATTTTGATTATATAGGTATATATACAAGTGCTGACACCCCTCAACACAAGTTGAAGGATCAATGTAGTGGTTAAGGGGTTCCTAGCTTGCACACTGTGCCTCCCCATGAAAACCCACTACAAACAACCCTTTATGCCTGAGATTCGACAACTTAGCTCTTTTTTGTCATCTTTAGAACTAGCAGCCTATGTGTAGTGAAAAAAGGCATTAACAAGTTTTTCCACTTGGACCTTGCTGAATTAGATTTCCTCCTAGCACGAGCAACTTAGAAAGATAAAAAGAGCACAAACACAAGTAGACAACAAGTTTTATAAAAATATTTTTAAATTTTATATCCAATTAAATATCATCACATAAAATGAGACGAATGAACTACTTAATTACATTATCTCACGTAAACGAACTAGGTCAAAAAGTGAAAGGAGGTACCTTTGCACCAAGATGCTTCATTAAGAGTACGTTGGAAGGTTGTCTTTCCATATCTAAGCTTCCCATAAATATTGTGCACTCCAAAGAGTGTTTAGCACAAGCAGCCGCCGTGGCGACACCGTGCTGCCCAGCACCGGTGGCCGCCATGATATTTATACAATTCATACGATTAGCTAGCATCGCTTGTGCAATAACGTTGTTAATCTTGTGTGCACCACCATGGTTGAGATCCTCTCTTTTTAGATATATGTCTGGCCCTATCTCCCTATTATTGCTCTTGTAGTGATCTGTGAGTCTTTGGGCGAAGAATAAAGGAGTTTCACGACCTACATAGTCCCTTAATATCACTCCAGGCGGCTGCATTGAAAATAAGTCCAATCACAACTTTGTAGGAGTATGTGCAATTTGAAAGAAAAATACATTCTCATATATTTTAGAGGCCACTCTTTTTTCATTAAGAAAATGACACCTTTATATATTTGAAATTTTTTAAATTTTAAGTTTCTAATTTACTCTTAATGACACACTTTTTATAAGCGCGCACACACACACATATATATATATATATATATATATATATATAATATTATGGTATGTTTAAAGCGGCAATTGATTTATTGAGATTATATGCATGGGTCATTTTAATTCATTAACTTTAGCTCGGACTCTATATATGTCTTAAAAATTCACTAATTAAATATGTACATGTAATTAATTTTGAACTCTATAAATCAAATGAGTTGTGGTAGAACCACGAACTCGAACTCATAGATCTACACCTAGATCTACTTAATAAGTGGACTATTCCAAAAATCTAACCCCGATTGATATACCAGATGGATACTTTTGAAAAATTAGGTTTCAAACAAGTAGTTAAAACTACGGAAGAGACTATCACTGTAGATAGCGATCATGCTACTTTTAAATTATTGAATGACAGTGATATTGCCCCTTATAGGGAAACCCACCGTCTTATGCATATTGGGTTAGTCCAGGTTGCTTTTAAGCCACTTACTTTAAGAGGCTTACCTGAAAGTTTTATAGCCGTTTTGAGAGATGGCAGAAACTAGAACTGGAAGAAATCCCTAATAGGGACAGTACATACTAGTCTGGCTTATGGTCGAGTTTATTTTAATGCTTATCCTAATTTGCATATTTCATTGCAGGATGAAAATTCTTTAAATGCTCTAATATTGAGTATTAAGTTACATGGTTATGATTATATGCATGGTACTGAAGTAATATGTATTTGTTATAGACTTTATTTTAAACCTTTATATACTATGAATCCGATGTGCAAAATCATGGATTTCAAAAATGAAACTATTTTGATAGAAACCAATTTTAGTAAATCAAAAATTAATACTAGAAGACCTATTAAATGGGATGAAATTGATTTTCCCACTGAATGGGTCATAGACGGAGCGGCACCTCCCAGGAATGATTATAATACTGATATTACTCATATTGATCAAGCCCTTGATGGGACAGTCAAGTTAAAATTTTCTAAACCTGCTTACTTGACTAATGATTTGAACTCTAGATCTCATAGATCGGATAATTCAAACCATTCTTATATTTCTCCTACTGATTATATTGTTAAGTCTCCGTCACGAGCTTCTACATCTCGTATTCCTGATTTTATACGTCATAATACTTCTGATAATATTAAAAATAATAGAGTCAATAGAATTATAATTGGTACTGATAATATTGCTAGAGGTGTTAGTGAAGACCCAGAGATAACTGAGTCGGATATGGATTATCCAAGTATTTGATGGATAGTAGCCAAAAAATTGATTTCCATCAGGGATCACCCGCAAGAAAAATGATTAGTAATGATATTTATAAACCCAGATGGGAACCTTTTAAAAAATAGTTCTTAGAAACTTTTGATAACAATCAGCGTATAGCTCTTCAAGAGGAATTTTATACTGATATTTCTCAAGCTAACAAAATTATTTCTTTTGTTCCTTGGTTTATGGTCAAATATGTTGGAGATTATATCTCTGTTCTTGAGAGGGATTACAAGCTCCCAAGTGGAAGAATAACTCATATTGTCTTCCCTCCCCAACAGTCTTTTCAAATTGAAAAGGATAATAAAATTCTTGATTTTATTGCTTTTTCCAAACTTATTGAGACTAATACTCCTTTAGTTACTACTTCTCATATTAATATGATGCTTAAACAGGCTAATTACATCAATGTTTATGTAACTATTTTGGGCGAACAAATTGTCCTGTTACACAATAGGATTGAAAAATTAACTTCTGAAATTATGAAAGCTGTCCTAGCTACTTCTCATCATCCTAATACTGCTACTCCTAGCGTGCAGCCTCCACCAGAGATCAAATATTTTAAGTTGAAATCTTACTCTGAGTTGGAAAAATTATTAGATGATAAGTTTAAGGGTTTACAAATTAGCCCTTTAACAAAAGACTATGAGTTGGATCTCTCTAGCGATGATTATAAGCAGAAGATGTCAGACGAGGTTAATAAATTAGAAAAATGGGCTAGAAAACCTGTACAAAGGATGTACTACTATCCAAGGCCCACTCCCCAAGATGTTTTATTTGAGGAACAAGATATTGTTGATAACAATAGCTATAGTGGAAAAATATCTATGAATGGAACATAGATGATTATACTGAAAGACAGATTTATACAGCAGTCCATAGAATGCTTATGTATAGCACTATTTGCAAAGCCAACAATAATACTGATAAGACTGTGACCGAAATGATTATATCTGGTTTTACAGGCCAATTGAAAGATTGGTGGGATCATTATTTAACCCCAGGACAGCGATATAATATTATTGGAGCTGTAAAAACTGAGTCAATGATGGAGCCTGCACAGAATGTTGTTTATACCATAGGAATCAATATCATAGAACACTTTACTGGAAGATGGTCAGATGATTCTGAAAATATCAGGACATTACTCCAGAATTTACGATGTAAAACCCTCACCTCTTTTAGATGGTACAAGGATGTCTTCCTTAGTAGGGTTATGGAGCTACCAGAATGTAATAGTTCCCACTGGAAATCTAAGTTTATAGATAGATTACCCACCCTTTTTGCTGAAAGGGTTAGAAAGACTCTAAGGAAATGAGGTCTTACTATTAACTATGATATTTGTACCTATGGCAACCTAATAGGGACTTGTATTCAGGAAGGGTTAGCTTTATGTAATGAGATTAAGCTGAACCAGCAGATTAAAAGCCATAACCTCAATGAGAAACAACAATTGGGATAATTCTGTGGGCAATTCGGTATGGAGATACCCAAAGAGAAGATGTCTCATAGACGTAAGGTTAGGAACCAGGAAAGCTTCCAAAAATGGAGGGCAAAATGTTTAGAAAAGAGGGGAAGAAGAAAAAAAGAATTCAGAACCCGCAAGGATTTCCTAATATCCAAAAATCCTAAAGCTTGTTGGAAATGTGGTAGAACAGGCCACTATTATAAAGATTGCAAAGTTAAGGAAAAGATTAAAGCCCTTAACATTGGAGATGATATCAAATATTCGTTATACAAGATATTACTCAACTCAGAACCAGATGACTCAGGTTTTGAAACCGATGGAGCAAAAGATTTGTCAGATGAGGAGATACGAATTCTTAACAAAGAAGATTATATTCCTTCTGAAGATGAATGTCAACCTTGTCAGATAGGACAACCTTGTTCCAGCAAACAAAATAAGGAGGACGATGAATTTTATAATACATTTGCCCAATTCCAGGATATGAACATTAATGTTCTTAAAAGTGATAACATGGTAGAATTACTGAAGTTGATCAAAGATCCAATTATAAGATCTCAGATTATAGATCAAATTCAGGAGACTCCTGAACCTTCACAATGAAGGAAGGCCATAGAAAAATCAAGTGCCTATTCTATGTCAGAGCTTAAGATGCAAATGAGGGATAAGCAAGGTATTACCAGTACCCCCCCCCCCAGAGATTTGGAGAAGGAGATTAATAATCTCAAACAAGAAATTATAGACTTAAAAAGGAGTAATGCGATCCTTGATGCCAGAATTACTAATATTGAAGGAAAAGGAAAAGAAAAGATTATAGAGTCAGCAACAGTGGATGATATACCCGATTTTGATAATCTGTTGATTACAGGAGCCACTGATGAAACAGGAAACTTTCTTCAAACCCTGGAACTTATTACTTCCCAAAAGTTTTATATTAATATTAGTCTTTTAATTGATTATAATTTCAAAAAAGATTTTATCGCTCTTGTTGATAGCGGGGCAGATGTTAATTGTATACAAGAAGGTCTTATTCCTTCTACTTATTTTCATAAAACTACCCACAATGTCCGATCTGCTAATGGACAGAAATTATAAATTACTTTTAAATTACCAAAAGCTTATATTTTCCATAATAAGACTTGTATAGCTGAAAGTTTTATTTTAGTAAAGGATATTTCCAGCCAAATTATTTTAGGCACTCCTTTTATACAAAAGCTTTTCCCTATTACAAAAATTGATAAGAAGGGTATAGTAGGTACTTTTAATCAAAAACCTATTATTTTCCAGTTTATAACTGAACCTTTCTCCAAAGTTCTAAATGAGCTCAAACATCGTCTGATTCATAAACATCAGCAAATTAATTTTTTTAAAAAAGAAATTTATATTTTCAATATTGAAGAGCTTCTTGCAAATCCCAAGCTTCGACAGAAGATTGATTTTATACAAAACCAGTTTTTCATACAGGTTTGCAGTGACCTTCCCAATGCTTTCTGGGATAGAAAAAAACATATTGTTTCTCTTCCATATGAGGATGATTTTAAAGAGGGCAATATCCCCACAAAAGCTAGACCTTGTCAGATGAATTCTAAATATTTAGAATTATGTAAAAAAGAAATTGCTTCTTTATTGCAAAAAGGTTTGATAAAACCATCCAAAACCCCATGGTCTTGTACAACGTTTTATGTTAATAAACATGCTGAGCAGGAAAGGGGAGTTCCCAGACTTGTTATTAATTATAAACCTCTTAATAAAGCTCTCAAGTGGATTAGGTATCCTATCCCTAACAAAAAAGATTTGCTTGATAGGCTAAACAATGCCATTATATTTTCTAAGTTTGATTTAAAATCAGGTTATTGGCAAATCCAGATTCTTGAAGCAGATAGATACAAAACTGTTTTTAACGTTCCTATGGGACAGTATGAATGGAATGTTATGCCATTCGGTTTGAAAAGCGCCCCTTCGGAATTTCAAAATATTATGAATGATATATTTATGCCTTATACCAATTTCATCATAGTTTACATTGATGATATTTTAATATTTTCAAATGATATTGAAACTCATTTCAAACATTTAGAGTTATTCAAGAAAATCATCATTCAGAATGGTTTAGTCATACCTAAACCAAGGATGACTCTTTTCCAAACTACTGTGAGGTTTTTAGGTCATAATATTGAAAAAGGAAAGATTATTCCTATTCATAGAAGTATTGAATTCGCTTCAAAATTCCCTGATATTATAACCGACAAAACTCAGCTCCAAAGATTTTTGGGCAGTCTTAATTATATCAGTCCTTTTATAAAAGATCTAGCCATCTTATATGAAAGGCTGAAAAAAGTTCCTACACCATGGACAGATAGTCATACACAAACTGTCAAACGAATCAAGGTTAAGGTTCATAACCTTCCTTGTCTCACCCTTGCAAATCCAACTTGGCAAAAATTATAGAAACTGATGCCTCGGATATTGGTTATGGAAGCATTTTAAAACAACACTCTCCAGTTAATAAACAATTTTGGTTATGGAAGCATTTTAAAACAGCACTGCTCCAATTTTATGATCTTTGGGGAGACATCAATCCATTCGGTATATAAACCTTTAAAGGTCTATGGCAAAATATTAAGTGATGGACCATATGTCATCCACCAATGCCAAAACCAATTCGGGATGTCCTGTTTATAAACATGGGAACATATTTTTATAAACCAAGCATGTTTCTTGTTTGTATTTTCATATAAAAAGGTTTTATAAAAACTTTCGATATAATCCCAATAATTAAATTTAACCTGAATTCTTTGTTCATGATGGAAATATTCCCTTTCTTTTGAAGTACTGAATCCCCAATCTTCTGGGGTAAAAATCTTTTTTATAATAATTTTTGAAAAGTTATAAACTTTTTTAGTATGCATTGGGAAATAGTGCTGAATTTCAGCTGATCCCGTAGTAGTGAGAATAGTCTCATAATGCATCCTTGATTTATAAGTCAAGATGGGGTATGACCCAACCTCTAAATATCATTCCATGAGTTTCCATGGATCCTCTTTCCATTGCAAATCTTTATGACCGAGAATCAGTATAACATCTTTTTTCTCATGTTTCTCATATCCTTCATTATCATCTTGCTCCTCATGAGCAACTTCAGCATATGATGGTTGTGGATTATCATTTTCCCCTCTAGAATTTTATAAATCCATAAACTGTTGATATAATGAGCTTTCTTTATCAATCCCTGAAGCCCCTGTTTGTGCTATAAGCTTTTTGTTACCTTGCTGGACAATAGTATTACCTCGTTCAGTTCCTCTACCTCTTCCACCGCGTCCTCTATAATTTGAGTCGCCGCCTGGCCAATTGGGCCTCATCATCCTGTATAACAAAACTATTAGTCGTAAGAATTTAAATATTCTCTAGTTAAGAAATCAGGCAGACTATTATCTGTCCCTTTTTTATAATGGATTTCGAAATCAAATGGTGCTAATAAAGCTTGCCATCTAGCAAACATCTGTTTAGAAACATCATGCTTGCAATCTTTATTAAACATGAATTTTGCTGACTGACAATCAGTATTTATAATAAACTTCTATTTGTATAAGTCTCCTTGGAATTTTAGGATACTTTTTACAATAGCCAAGATTTCTTTTGCTACTGTAGAGTAATTTTTCTGGCTAGAATTCCATTTGCCAGAGTAAAACTGTATCAAATACTCCTGTTTATTAACTGGAGAGTGCTGTTTTAAAATGCTTCCATAGCCAATATCTGAGGCATCAGTTTCTATAATTTTTGCCAAGTTGGATTTGCAAGGGTGAGACAAGGAAGGTTATGAACCTTAACCTTGATTCGTTTGACAGTTTGTGTATGACTATCTGTCCATGGTGTAGGAACTTTTTTCAGCCTTTCATATAAGATGGCTAGATCTTTTATAAAAGCACTGATATAATTAAGACTGCCCAAAAATCTTTGGAGCCGAGTTTTGTCGGTTATAATATCAGGGAATTTTAAAGCGAATTCAATACTTCTATGAATAGGAATAATCTTTCCTTTTTCAATATTATGACCTAAAAATCTCACAGTAGTTTGGAAAAGAGTCATCCTTGGTTTAGATATGACTAAACCATTCTGAATGATGATTTTCTTGAATAACTCTAAATGTTTGAAATGAGTTTCAATATCATTTGAAAATATTAAAATATCATCAATGTAAACTATGATGAAATTGGTATAAGGCATAAATATATCATTCATAATATTTTGAAATTCCGAAGGGGCGTTTTTCAAACCGAATGGCATAACATTCCATTCATACTGTCCCATAGGAACGTTAAAAACAGTTTTGTATCTATCTGCTTCAAGAATCTGGATTTGCCAATAACCTGATTTTAAATCAAACTTAGAAAATATAATGGCATTGTTTAGCCTATCAAGCAAATCTTTTTTGTTAGGGATAGGATACCTAATCCACTTGAGAGCTTTATTAAGAGGTTTATAATTAATAACAAGTCTGGGAACTCCCCTTTCCTGCTCAACATGTTTATTAACATAAAACGTTGTACAAGACCATGGGGATTTGGATGGTTTTATCAAACCTTTTTGCAATGAAGAAGCAATTTCATTTTTACATAATTCTAAATATTCAGAATTCATCTGACAAGGTCTATCTTTTGTGGGGATATTGCCCTCTTTAAAATCATCCTCATAGGGAAGAGAAACAATATGTTTTTTTCTATCCCAGAAAGCATTGGAAAGGTCACTGCAAACCTGTATGAAAAACTGGTTTTGTATAAAATCAATCTTCTGTCGAAGCTTGGGATTTGCAAGAAGCTCTTCAATATTGGAAATATAAATTTCTTTTTAAAAAAAATTAATTTGTTGATTCTTATGAATCGGACGGTGTTTGAGCTCATGTAGAACTCTGGAGAAAGGTTCAGTTATAAACTGGAAAATAATAGGTTTTTGATTAAAAGTACCTACTATACCCTTCTTATCAATTTTTGTAATAGGGAAAAGCTTTTGTATAAAAGGAGTGCCTAACATAATTTGGCTGGAAATATCCTTTACTAAAATAAAACTTTCAGCTATACAAGTCTTATTATGGAAAATATAAGTTTTTGGTGATTTAAAAGTAATTTGTAATTTCTGTCCATTAGCAGATCGGACACTGTGGGTAGTTTTATGAAAATAAGTAGAAGGAATAAGACCTTCTTGTATACAATTAACATCTGCCCCGCTATCAACAAGAGCGATAAAATCTTTTTTGAAATTATAATCAATTAAAAGACTAATATTAATATAAAACTTTTGGGAAGTAATAAGTTTCAGGGTTTGAAGAAAGTTTCATGTTTCATCAGTGGCTCCTGTAATCAACAGATTATCAAAATCGGGTATATCATCCACTGTTGCTGACTCTATAATATTTTCTTTTCCTTTTCCTTTAATATTAGTAATTCTGGCATCAAGGATCGCATTACTCCTCTTTAAGTCTATAATTTCTTGTTTGAGATTATTAATCTCCTTCTCCAAATCTCTGGGGGTACTGGTAATGCCTTGCTTATCCCTCATTTGCTTTTTAAGCTCTGACATAGAATAGGCACTTGATTTTTCTATGGCCTTCCTTCCTTGTGAAGGTTCAGGAGTCTCCTGAATTTGATCTATAATCTGAGATCATATAACTGGATCTTTGATCAACTTCAGTAATTCTACCAGGTTATCACTTTTAAGAACATTAATGTTCATATCCTGGAATTGGGCAAAGGTATTATAAAATTCATCATCCTCCTTATTATGTTTGCTGGAACAAGGTCGTCATATCTGACAAGGTTGACATTCATCTTCAGAAGGAATATAATCTTCTTTGTTAAGAATTCGTATCTCCTCATCTGACGAATCTTTTGCTCCATCGGTTTCAAAACCTGAGTCATCTGGTTCTGAGTTGAGTAATATCTTGTATAACGAATATTTGATATCATCTCCAATGTTAAGGGCTTTAATCTTTTCCTTAACTTTGCAATCTTTATAATAGTGGCCTGTTCTACCACATTTCCAACAAGCTTTAGGATTTTTGGATATTAGGAAATCCTTGCGGGTTCTGAATTCTTTTTTTCTTCTTCCCCTCTTTTCTAAACATTTTGCCCTCCATTTTTGGAATCTTTCCTGGTTCCTAGCCTTACGTCTATGAGACATCTTGTCTTTGGGTATCTCCATACCGAATTGCCCACATAATTATCCCAATTGTTGTTTCTCATTGAGGTTCTGGCTTTTAATCTGCTGGTTCAGCTTAATCTCATTACATAAAGCTAACCCTTCCTGAATACAAGTCCCTATTAGGTTGCCATAGGTACAAATATCATAGTTAATAGTAAGACCTCATTTCCTTAGAGTCTTTCTAACCCTTTCAGCAAAAAGGGTGGGTAATCTATCTATAAACTTAGATTTCCAGTGGGAACTATTACATTCTGGTAGCTCCATAACCCTACTAAGGAAGACATCCTTGTACCATCTAAAAGAGGTGAGGGTTTTACATAATAAATTCTGGAGTAATGTCCTGATATTTTCAGTATCATCTGACCATCTTCCAGTAAAGTGTTCTATGATATTGATTCCTAGGGTATAAACAACATTTTGTGCAGGCTCCACCCCTGGCTCAGTTTTTACAGCTCCAATAATATTATATTGCTGTCATGGGTTAAATAATGATCCCACCAATCTTTCAATTGGCCTGTAAAACCAGATATAATCATTTCGGTCACAGTCTTATCAGTATTATTGTTGGCTTTGCAAATAGTGCTATACATAAGCATTCTATGGATCAACAGATAAATCATCTTCAAGATAATCATCTATGTTCCATTCATAGATATTTTTCCCACTATAGCTATTGTTATCAACAATATCTTGTTCCTCAAATAAAACATCTTGGGGAGTGGGCCTTAGATAGTAGTACATCCTTTGTACAGGTTTCTAGCCCATTTTTCTAATTTATTAACCTCGTCTGACATCTTCTGCTTATAATCATCGCCAGAGAGATCCAACTCATAGTCTTTTGTTAAAGGGCTAATTTGTAAACCCTTAAACTTATCATCTAATAATTTTTCCAACTCAGAGTAAGCTTTCAACTTAAAATCTTTGATCTCTGGTGGAGGCTGCACGCTAGGAGTAGCAGTATTAGGATGATGAGAAGTAGCTGGGACAGCTTTCATAATTTCAGAAGTTAATTTTTCAATCCTATTGTGTAACAGGACAATTTGTTCACCCAAAATAGTTACATAAACATTGGTGTAATTAGCCTGTTTAAGCATCATATTAATATGAGAAGTAGTAACTAAAGGAGTATTAGTCTCAATAAGTTTGGAAAAAGCAACAAAATCAAGAATTTTATTATCCTTTTCAATTTGAAAAGACTGCTGGGGAGGGAAGACATTATGAGTTATTCTTCCACTAGGGAGCTTGTAATCCCTCTCAAGAACATAGATATAATCTCCAACATATTTGACCATAAACCAAAGAACAAAAGAAATAATTTTGTTAGCTTGAGAAATATCAGTATAAAATTCCTCTTGAAGAGCTATACGCTGATTGTTATCAAAAGTTTCTAAGAACCATTTTTTAAAAGGTTCCCATCTGGGTTTATAAAAATCATTACTAATCATTTTTCTTGCGGGTGATCCCCGACTGAAATCAATTTTTTGGCTACTATCCATCAAATACTTGGATAATCCATATCTGACTCAGTTATCTCTGGGTCTTCACTAACACCTCTAGCAATATTATCAGTACCAATTATAATTCTATTGACTCTATTATTTTTAATATTATCAGAAGTATTAGGACGTATAAAATCAGGAATACGAGATGTAGAAGCTCGTGACGGAGACTTAACAATATAATCAGTAGGAGAAATATAAGAATGGTTTAAATTATCCGATCTATGAGATCTGGAGTTCAAATCATTAGTCAAGTAAGCAGGTTTAGAAAATTTTAACTTGACTGTCCCATCAAGGGCTTGATCAATATGAGTAATATCAGTATTATAATCATTCCTGGGAGGTGCCGCTCCCTCTATGACCCATTCAATGGGAAAATCAATTTCATCACATTTAATAGGTCTTCTAGTAGTAATTTTTGATTTACTAAAGGTTTAAAATAAAGTCTATAATAAATACATATTACTTCAGTTCCATGCATATAATCATAACCATGTAACTTAATACTCAATATTAGAGCATTTAAAGAATTTCCATCCTGCAAGGAAATCTGCAAATTAGGATAAGCATTAAAATAAACTGGACCATAAGCCAGACTAGTCTGTACTGTCCCTATTAGGGATTTCTTCCAGTTCTGGTTTCTGCCATCTCTCAGAACGACTATAAAACTTTCAGGTAAGCCTCTTAAAGTAAGTGGCTTAAAAGCAACTTGTACTAACCCAATATGCATAAAATGGTGGGTTTCCC
This sequence comes from Anisodus acutangulus, assembly GCA_029783415.1. Classification (NCBI taxonomy): domain Eukaryota; kingdom Viridiplantae; phylum Streptophyta; class Magnoliopsida; order Solanales; family Solanaceae; genus Anisodus; species Anisodus acutangulus. The sequence continues at coordinate 30,092,339 of CM056507.1, read as the reverse complement.
TATAAGGGGCAATATCACTGTCTTTCAATAATTTAAAAGTAGCATGATCGCTATCTACAGTGATAGTCTCTTCCGTAGTTTTAACTACTTGTTTGAAACCTAATTCTTCAAAAGTACCCATCTGGTATATCAACCGAGGTTGGATTTTTGGAATAGTCCACTTATTAAGTAGATCTAGGTGTTAAGGTATATCATATTCCTCTTTTTTTTACTGTTTTTAACAGTACTCTTGTTCTTGATGATATTCATCATTATAAGAGGAAGTGTTGAACTTCTGTCACCTATGACTACTTGTAACATGGCTCTGATACCAAAACGAAATAGTGATCGCACATAGAAGCACTATTTAGGCAATTTTTACGGGTATAAACAGTCCTGTCAAGGCCGTCTTAGCTCAGAACATATCCAAAACACCCTAACGCCACCATGGCTCAGCGGGTTAAAACAGGATCATCAGCCTGAGTTTCAGATATTCCGCCTGGACTGGTCCCTGCCCAACCTTATCTCCTTCTCACATGAATCATAAGCTATATAATAGCATTAGTACCATGACTCCAAGTAGATTAGTGTAACATAGGTTCAACATTTAAGGAATTAGCCGATCATGGGCTAATTCAGAATAATATAAAATAAAATAAAATTATAATGCAGAAATTTAAATTACCTCAGATGAAGAGGTTGTGCTCAGTACCGGAGAGGATGTAAGAGAAAACGTAAACTTTTATTTAGTAGAATTTTTACAAAGCGGAGAGAGAGTGGTTGGAGAAAGCCTGTCTCTCTTCCTTTCTTCTGAATCCTTTTATAATGGATTCTAACAAACAAAATCGGCTAGTGGCCTGACAATTACAAAAGTAAACAGTGGCCTAAGTGGCCGACAACTAAAAAGTAAACAGTGGCCTAACAGGTGGCCGACAAACCTAAAAGATAAAAAGTAAAAGTAAAAGTAATACCGGCCAAAACTAATGGGTCCTACTAAAGTACAATAATTTATCTAATTTATTAAAGTAGATGCCATTTGTCTGGTGGCTCTTTTATGATGGGTCCACCAGTCGCTGTTCGTTTATTATGCTTTTTCTTTCTCTTTGTTTTTCCCTGAGCTGGAGGATGCCTCCATCTTTTCCTGAAACTTCGAAACATATTCATGAATATCGAAGTCTGCATCATAGGGGTCTTGGGAGTCTTGAATATCTTCCTCCTCTATATGAACGGATGCCATAGAAGTGTCTGAGGGAAATTTCTCATCCAGATTTTTCATTAAATCTTTCTTTACTTCTGCCATATAAGACGATATAATTTTTGCTTTTGATATAACACCCTTTTTAAGCTGAATTTTTTTGGCAATATGCTGGAAATGGCTATTAACTTCTGATTGGGGTCGTTCTTCCGTTAATTTGGTATAACTGTCCACAACTGAGGTTATTTGGTCTATGAGTTCTTGACCATTCAAAGTACCTTCACTGGTCTTTTGCAAAAAAAAATTCCAGAACTTGATATAATAGGTTCGTTGTATACAAGGAATTTTTTCCGGGGTATGACCCACTTTCACTGACCATCTCATAATCCATGCAATGGAAAATTCGATGAAAAAATGCATATTAGCAATTCCATGTATAATAGTATTTTGCTCCTCCAATTTTATGATCTTTGGGGAGACATCAATCCATTCGGTATATAAACCTTTAAAGGTCTGTGGCAAAATATTAAGTGATGGACCATATGTCATCCACTAATACCAAAACCAATTCGGGATGTCCTGTTTATAAACATATGAACATATTTTTATAAACCAAGAATGTTTCATGTTTGGATTTTCATATAAAAAGGTTTTAAAAAACTTTCGATATAATCCCAATAATTAAATTTAACCTGAATTCTTTGTTCATGATGGAAATATTCCCTTTCTTTTGAAGTACTGAATCCCCAATCTTCTGGGGTAAAAATCTTTTTTATAATAATTTTTGAAAAGTTATAAACTTTTTTAGTATGCATAGGGAAATAGTGCTGAATTTCAACTGATCCCGTAGTAGTGAGAATAGTCTCATAATGCATCCTTGATTTGTAAGTCAAGATGGGGTATGACCCAACCTCTAAATATCTTTCCATGAGTTTCCATGGATCCTCTTTCCATTGCAGATCTTTATGATCGAGAATCAGTATAACATCTTTTTTCTCATGTTTCTCTTATCCTTCATTATCATCTTGCTCTTCATGAGCAACTTCAACATATGATGATTGTGCTGATGGTTGTGGATTATCATTTTCCCCTCTGGATTTTACAAAATCCATAAACTGTTGATATAATGGGCTTTCTTTATCAATCCCTGAAGCCCCTGTTTGTGCTATAAGCTTTTTGTTACCTTGCTGGACAATAGTATTACCTCGTCCAGTTCCTCTACCTCTTCCACCGCGTCCTCTATAATTTGTGTCGCCGCCAGGCCAATTGGGCCTCATCATACTGTATAACAAAACTATTAGTCTTAAGAATTTAAATATTCTCTAGTTAAGAAATCAGGCAGACTATTATCTGTCCCTTTTTTATAATGGATTTCGAAATCAAATGTTGCTAATAAAGCTTGCCATCTACCAAACATCTGTTTAGAAACATCATGCTTGCAATCTTTATTAAACATGAATTTTGCTGACTGACAATCAGTATTTATAATAAACTTCTGATTGTATAAGTTTCCTTGGAATTTTAGGACACCTTTTACAATAGCCAAGATTTCTTTTGCTACGGTAGAGTAATTTTCCTGGCTAGGATCCATTTGCCAGAGTAAAACTGTATCAAATACTCCTGTTTATTAACTGGAGAGTGCTGTTTTAAAATGCTTCCATAACCAATATACGAGGCATCAGTTTCTATAATTTTTGCCAAGTTGAATTTGCAAGGGTGAGACATGGAAGGTTATGAACCTTAACCTTGATTCGTTTGACAGCTTGTGTATGACTATCTGTCCATGGTGTAGGAACTTTTTTCAGCCTTTCATATAAGATGGCTGTATCTTTGGCTAGATCTTTTATAAAAGGACTGATATAATTAAGACTGCCCAAAAATCTTTGGAGCTGAGTTTTGTCGGTTATAATATCAGGGAATTTTGAAGCGAATTCAATACTTCTATGAATAGGAATAATCTTTCCTTTTTCAATATTATGACCTAAAAACCTCACAGTAGTTTGGAAAAGAGTCATCTTTGGTTTAGATATGACTAAACCATTCTGAATGATGATTTTCTTGAATAACTCTAAATGTTTGAAATGAGTTTCAATATCATTTGAAAATATTAAAATATCATCAATGTAAACTATGATGAAATTGGTATAAGGCATAAATATATCATTCATAATATTTTGAAATTCCGAAGGGGCGTTTTTCAAACCGAATGGCATAACATTCCATTCATACTGTCCCATAGGAACGTTAAAAGCAGTTTTGTATCTATCTGCTTCAAGAATCTGAATTTGCCAATAACCTGATTTTAAATCAAACTTAGAAAATATAATGGCATTGTTTAGCCTATCAAGCAAATATTTTTTGTTAGGGATAGGATACCTAATCCACTTGAGAGCTTTATTAAGCGGTTTATAATTAATAACAAGTCTGGGTTCTGAGTTGAGTAATATCTTGTATAACGAATCTTTGATATCATCTCCAATGTTAAGGGCTTTAATCTTTTCCTTAACTTTGCAATCTTTATAATAGTGGCATGTTCTACCACATTTCCAACAAGCTTTAGGATTTTTGGATTTTATGAAATCCTTGCGGGTTCTGAATTCTTTTTTTCTTCTTCCCCTCTTTTCTAAACGTTTTGCCCTCCATTTTTGGAAGCTTTCCTGGTTCCTAGCCTTACATCTATGAGACATCTTGTCTTTGGGTATATCCATACCGAATTGCCCACAGAATTCTCCCAATTGTTGTCTCTCATTGAGGTTCTGGGTTTTAATCTGCCGGTTCAGCTTAATCTCATTACATAAAGCTAACCCTTCCTGAATACAAGTCCCTATTAGGTTGCCATAGATACAAATATTGTAGTTAATAGTAAGACCTCCTTTCCTTAGAGTCTTTCTAACCCTTTCAGCAAAAAAGGTGGGTAATCCATCTATAAACTTAGATTTCCAGTGGGAACTATTACATTCTGGTAGCTTCATAACCCTACTAAGGAAGAAATTCTTGTACCATCTAAAAGAGGTGAGGGTTTTACATCGTAAATTCTGAAGTAATGTCCTGATATTTTCAGAATCATCTGACCATCTTCCAGTAAAGTGTTCTATGATATTGATTCCTAGGGTATAAACAACATTTTGTGCAGGCTCCACCCCTGGCTCAGTTTTTACAGCTCCAATAATATTATATCGTTGTCCTGGGTTAAATAATGATCCCACCAATCTTTCAATTGGCCTGTAAAACCAGATATAATCATTTCGATCACAGTCTTATCAGTATTATTGTTGGCTTTGCAAATAGTGCTATACATAAGCATTCTATGGACTGCTGTATAAATCTGTCTTTCAGTATAATCATCTATGTTCCATTCATAGATATTTTTCCCACTATAGCTATTGTTATCAACAATATCTTGTTCCTCAAATAAAACATCTTGGGGAGTGGGCCTTGGATAGTAGTACATCCTTTGTACAGGTTTTCTAGCCCATTTTTCTAATTTATTAACCTCGTCTGACATCTTCTGCTTATAATCATCGCTAGAGAGATCCAACTCATAGTCTTTTGTTAAAGGGCTAATTTGTAAACCCTTAAACTTATCATCTAATAATTTTTCCAACTCAGAGTAAGCTTTCAACTTAAAATCTTTGATCTCTGGTGGAGGCTGCACGCTAGGAGTAGCAGTATTAGGATGATGAGAAGTAGCTGGGACAGCTTTCATAATTTCAGAAGTTAATTTTTCAATCCTATTGTGTAACAGGACAATTTATTCACCCAAAATAGTTACATAAACATTGGTGTAATTAGCCTGTTTAAGCATCATATTAATATGAGAAGTAGTAACTAAAGGATTATTAGTCTCAATAAGTTTGGAAAAAGCAACAAAATCAAGAATTTTATTATCCTTTTCAATTTGAAAAGACTGCTGGGGAGGGAAGACATTATGAGTTATTCTTCCACTAGGGAGCTTGTAATCCCTCTCAAGAACATAGATATAATCTCCAACATATTTGACCATAAACCAAGGAACAAAAGAAATAATTTTGTTAGCTTGAGAAATATCAATATAAAATTCCTCTTGAAGAGCTATACGCTGATTGTTATCAAAAGTTTCTAAGAACCATTTTTTAAAAGGTTCCCATCTGGATTTATAAAAATCATTACTAATCATTTTTCTTGCGGGTGATCCCCGACTGAAATTAATTTTTTGGCTACTATCCATCAAATACTTGGATAATCCATATCTGACTCAGTTATCTCTGGGTCTTCACTAACATCTCTAGCAATATTATCAGTACCAATTATAATTCTATTGACTCTATTATTTTCAATTTTATCAGAAGTATTAGGGCGTATAAAATTAGGAATACGAGATGTAGAAGCTCGTGACGGAGACTTAACAATATAATCAGTAGGAGAAATATAAGAATGGTTTGAATTATCCGATCTATGAGATCTGGTGTTCAAATCATTAGTCAAGTAAGCATGTTTAGAAAAATTTAACTTGACTGTCCCATCAAGGGCTTGATCAATATGAGTAATATCAGTATTATAATCATTCCTGGGAGGTGCCGCTCCCTCTATGACCCATTCAATGGGAAAATCAATTTCATCCCATTTAATAGGTCTTCTAGTAGTAATTTTTTATTTACTAAAATTGGTTTCTGTCAAAATAGTTTCATTTTTGAAATCCATGATTTTGCACATCGGATTCATAGTATATAAAGATTTAAAATAAAGTCTATAACAAATACATATTACTTCAATACCGGGCATATAATCATAACCATGTAACTTAATACTCAATATTAGAGCATTTAAAGAATTTCCATCCTGCAAGGAAATCTGCAAATTAGGATAAGCATTAAAATAAACTGGACCATAAGCCAGACTAGTCTGTACTGTCCCTATTAGGGATTTCTTCCAGTTCTGGTTTCTGCCATCTCTCAGAACGGCTATAAAACTTTCAGGTAAGCCTCTTAAAGTAAGTGGCTTAAAAGAAACTTGTACTAACCCAATATGCATAAAACGGTGGGTTTCCCTATAAGGAAAATATCACTGTCATTCAATTGATTTATTGAGATTATATGCATGGGTCATTTTAATTCATTAACTTTAGCTCGGATTCTATATATGTCTTAAAAATTCACTAATTAAATATGTACTTGTAATTAATTTTGAACTCTATAAATCAAATGAGTTGTGGTAGAACCACGAACTCGAACTCATAAATTATAAATCATGAATCCACTTTTAGCTCAAGGCAATAAATTCCGAAGACGGTATGTGCCAACATTCTTTCTTTCTTTTTCAAACTTTCCTTATACACTCGAGCATTGCTATATAAAATGAAATAGATTGGAATAAAATGATTCATTTTACATGTTTTCTCTGTCTCAATTTATGTGTCACAAATTGAATTTCGAGAGTCAAACAGTTTAACTTTGACCGTGAATTCGGATATTAAATTTTATATTTTTTTAAAATAAAATTTACATATTTAAAAACTACGTAAAAAATATTATAAGTAATAATAATTGACAATTCAAAATATTTAAAAGATGAAAAAAGTTATGGTAAAAAAGACTTGTTTGAAACTTTGAATCTCGAAATCTGAAAGGTGTCATGTAAATTGAGATGGAGGATGGAAAATTATAAGAACTTTTGACCAACCTGAAACTGAGGGTCATGCAAAGCAGAGTTGAATTCATAATGAAGCATTGTTAAAGAAGATATTAGCCTCTCAGGGACGAACTTTCCACCATAAATCCCAAATTTTTCATTACTCAATATTGGTTTCTTTTTTTTCATGGAAAACTAGCTTCAATGGTGATTGTGGAACTCGACTAGGGCCAATAGCTACAGAAGAAATAACATTAGCTTTATAAATATGAGAGGGGAAGCCTTGCCACTTTCTTCTTGATATCCTTGTTGAAGAATAATATGAATATTACTTGTCATAATTGTCTTTTTTTCATATATTTGTTAGGGGAACTTTGAGAAACTATATATATAATGGACAGCTCAGGGTCGGCTAGTGGGGGAAGCCACTAAAGCAATTGTTTTAGGGCCCCCAAATTGAAGGCCCCACAGAAAATATTTTATACTATATTGTACAATTATGAGTAAAAGATATTACATTTTATATATATTTTAAACGTGATAGAGGTTATTCAAATAAATAATTCAAAATTGTACTCTTTTCGTCCACATTTATAAATAATATTCTTTTTTAGTCAGTTTAAAAAAGAATGACACTTTCATAGTTGATAAAAATCTAATTTTAAACTTCTTATTTCATCCTCAATAAGATGATTTATAGCCACTAAAGGATCAATGACTTGTTTAGACCACAAGTTTCAAAAGTATTTTTTTCTTTAAATTTCTTGTTCAGTCAAATAACTTCACATAAATTAGAAAGTAATAAACATTATGCAATATATAAAAATAAATAAACAAATTAATGACGACTTTGATAATTTTAAAAAGATGAAGTCTCTTGTAGAGTTGCTTATTTCTTATAAATAGTGGATTAAATCATTTTTTTTACTTCAAAATACACTTGAATTATTCTAAATGTATGAAACTATTTTGACATTGTGGTACAAAATTAAGATTATTAGATTATGAGAATTTACAAAAACATTATCTTAATCGTCAATATATATTTCTTATACAATATGTATTTAAACGTTAGTAAATAGAGTTATTAACTACTCTAACGGTGTAAACTAGCATGTGATTGAGTGAATAATTAAGATACATATAAGATGGTCTGTATATCATCTATACTAAAGAAGAAGAAAGAATTTGAACACAAGTATAATAAATTTTATTAGAAAAATTAAGGTCTATTATAAAAGATTTGGCTTTAGGCCACCGATTTCGTTGAGCCTCCCTGATTATGAACTAAAGTTTAAGATTGAGCTTTCGAGATCTTGAAGAGGTTGTTCTTTGATCACGTGTACAATTCTTGTTGTAAATAGTTTATATGCCACTACTTAAATAGCCTCTAAGGGGTCATTGGTTGGAGAACAAGTTATCCCGTTACCCCGAGATTAATTAATTATTCCGAAATTAGTTATTTCATGATTATTATCTCATCCTGCTATAGGGATAAAAATCATACAATCTCATACTTAGTTATACGATGATTTTATTCCAGTCATACATGAAATAAACTAATATCAAATTTAATTCGGGGATTAATTATCACTTATCGCTCGTATCAAAACGAACCCTAAAGGTAGAAGTACTTTTGTTCCGATAGAGACATCTAACGTGTTTACTACTTTTGTTTTTTCACTAGCCAAAAAGGTCACAGGAGGAGGTAACGCAAAACACAAATGTCATAATTGGCTTATTGCTACCAAGAAAAATGAAATACTATTAGTCTTTCTGTCTCAATGTGTATGTCACTTTTCACTTCTCAAGATTTAAATTATGTAAATTTTGTCCAATATTTAAAATATATTGCTAATCTGTTACACCCCGTAATTTCGCGTATCAAGTATACCTTGAATTACGAAGCCTAAGATAAGGAAGAAGGATTCCATTGGAAGAATCAAGGAATGGTCGAGTTGAAACCGAAGACGTCATGAGATTTTAAAGCGTTGTTATGCCATTCGTGCTTACAATTCTTACGTTGAGTGTGTCGTGTCAAGTCGATGTAAGATGAGAATAGTACAATGACCATAAAAAGGATGAGGAAGTCCTTGGGCCAAAGTTGAAAGCATATCCAAAAGATTCCGAGTTATACTCGTCATTTCACGCACGTTAAGGACCCGATTAAATGATTTATGTTCCGATTACTCGAGCCCCATTCCGAGGGTTATATATGACAAAAATGGATTTTAAGAAGGTTTATGGGTGGTTATAAGTCATTGGGATCACTTTGATCCATATCTCAACAATATTTGACTAAGATAGGACGATACACTAAGCGATTCGCCCAACGGAATCCATTCCGCATCGCGGATGCAACCACATACCTGAGCCACTTCTTTTCCACCTCACTACCACTATATGCAGTGGCATATGCCACCGCATATGGACATATGCGCTGCATATGCAACCGCATATGTGAGGCGGTGGAATTTAGCTATTTAAGCCCAATCTCAAAGTCCTTCTCATTACATTTCACTTCAAACTGAACCTATATTCTCTCAACCATCCTCCCAAGGTAAACACATCATTGAAGAGACATTCTACAAGATTAGGATGTGAATTCTCCCTCAAACAAGCTTGGATCATCTCGGAATCTCTCTTGGATTGTCGGAAATAATTCAAAAGTTAGACGAATTGGAAAGAGCTTTTATATGGAGGATCTCTTGGAAGTTTAAGGTATGATTCTTACTGTTTCTAGTATTCTTAATTTCTCCTATCTTAGGATTATATTTTGATTAAGAAATCCATAAAGAAAGTGGGACAAATTCTATAGTTGATCATGATGATTGTTTTGTTGATTGTTGGATGGTTTTAATGAGGTTTTTGAATGAACTATGACTAGATTTCATGGAGTATGATTGTTGTAAGGTCAATGGTATTGTTATTGTTGTAAACGAGGTGAGGATATCTTGAGTTGCCATAATAATAAGATCGAATAAAGTAAGTACGCTAAGTGTTCGACGAAATGTCACAACGATGAAATCTTAAAACCATTGGTTGGATATTGATATGGATTATCTTATTTTCTTAGGTCAATGATTATACGACGAGCGAGACGTCATAAAAGTGATGTTGCTCTGCTAACAAGGTATGTTAAGGCTCATTCTTTCTTTATTTTGGCATGACATATGAACAAGCGTAACCATAACGAACGTTCCTCCAAAAAAGAACTCTTTTCTTAAAATTTGAGCTTATGAACACCTTTGTTTTATATTGTCATAGTTTATAACTCTTATTATTCTTAATTGGGATCATTCCCCGACTTAGTGGCATTTAGAATCATATATCTTCTTATGATCCTTGTTGACTCTTGGATAAGCGATTCATACACAACTACATAATGATAATCGGAGGATAAGGACCTTGAGTCACCCCGATTGAATTTATAAGTCCCTTCATAGTCATTCCTTTAATTGCATTCATATATATATGTATCTATTTTCTTACCGAGCCGCGCTATAGTCGATCGGGTACAACGTTTATATGTGCACACCACTGCAGTTGGTTTTGATACTACTACGTCTCATATCTGGAGCGGGTATGAACGAGTCCTCTACGAGGCCGGGTATGATATGATATGATACTTTATAATATGATTTGCCCCACAGAGCGGCTTGATACTATACTATATGGCTGAAAGTGCAAGAGAGAGTGAATTGTAACTTTTTCGACTTGTAGTCAACTATAGGGTGACTAAGTCAACTACCATTTAAGTAATGCAGAAAGTAACTTGCGTAAAGTAAATAACACACAATATTTTATACTGGTTCGGATCCAATGTAGATCCTAGTTCAGTCCCATTGGGTTGCAATGGTGTTCTCTTAAGTTTTTAATGGTGATTGGGTACAAGGTTTTGTTTGAATGGAGCTCCTATGTCTACACTCAAACTCTCGTAATCTTTTTGATACAATGTCTTACCAACTATACTATATCTCTCCTCTTTTTTCTTACACTATAAATCTCACAGAATTACAATGCTTATGAAAAGTAGAGCAGAGAACTTGAGAAGTTGAGACGAAAGTATATTTTACTTCATCTTGTGTTGAGTCTTTAAATAGCATTGATACGACTCTTGAAGAGAACGCAACCCAAGAGTGTTGATCCTTGGAAAAAGGAATTAGGGATTCTATTTTCCAAGTATAAGGATAGAGCTTCATGATTGATTGTTTCCATACACAACTTTGCAATCAATGGTCTTGAGATATCTTTCTTCCTTTAATTGACCTTGGCTTGGTAATTTGACAATCTTCTTTCCTTGTAACTCGTATATATTCTTTCCATATGTGACTTGATCTCGTGTGCTTTAATGAAACTCGCTGGTACTTGTACTGACCCTCTTTATTACTGCATATCTAGTTTCCTTGTAGAGAATATTTCTGTTGGTACTATGGGAATATTCTCTATATCTTAGTGATGATTTCAATTGTTATCTTCTTAGGGTTTTGTATATTTTGGATGTTGACACGCTGCACCTTTTTCTTTTTGGACCTGCGTAAAATATTTAGACATCATTAAAATCTGCACTAACAATCTCCTCATTTTTTATGATGACAACAAAAAATATTTTACTTTCCTTTTATTGTTAGTAGTTGACTGTCGATTGCTTCCCCTAAACCTTTGGAGGGTTAGTTGACTTGACTGGAGTAGTTTATTGCTCTCCCTGAATTGTGACTTCATTGGAGTAGTTGATTGCTTCCCCTGAATTGTTGCTTGCTTTTCTCCCCATTTGTCATCAACAAAAAGAAAAAGAACAAACACAGAACAATAGTAGCAATAGAATGACATATGGCATAGCAGTTACTAACAATGTCAAACTAAGCATAACAATAGAACCAAGCAACACAAAACTAAGCAGTTATCAAACAACCATACTAAACTAAACAGTTAAAAGTGCATGATATGGAACATGCACAAAAGTAGCAGCAAAGCAAAACATTATTTGTAAAACACATAGTAACAGAGCCCAACATCTAGGGCTTTCAAAAGAACGTAAGGGTCGAAACAACAGCATTCTTGAAGTCCTCAATTTTCTCATGGAAGCGCAGAGAAAACATTTTTCAATGTTTTGAGCGCATCCTTGGAGGTCTTTTCCAGCAACATCTTGAGCTTAACAACATCAGTGCATGTGTCCTAGGTGACAGACTTAACTTTAACGAGTAAATCCTATTGAGATAGCAACAGCTCCCTTAACCCATCTAGCTTGAGATCCATGACAAAGAATATCATCAGGAAGAGGAACAGGTTCAACAGGAGTGTCAACCTTAGGCTGAGCAGCAGGGACTTCAACTTCCTTCTTAACCCAACAATCTCCCTCTAAAACATAATCCATACTACCAAAGGCACGAGAATTGTAGCGTTGAGTGACAGGAGTACTAGGGAACTAATTAATCTTAAGATCAATGGCTTCAAGAAGCCTGGTAATTAACATGACATAGGAAAGGTAAGGGGAATCCAAAGAAACATCGATCATAACATTGATGTTAAGAGAAAAGAGTTTGAGTTTCTTCTTGGTGATAAGATAATAGGTAATGAGAGTGTCACACTGGGTAAGAGTAGAGAAGGAGCCAGATCTTAGGGACAGATTAGTTGACACAATGTGGGCTAAGACCCTAGTGGTGAAGCAGAGTTACTTAGGAGTTAGTTGATTTGGAAGACAATCAGTGCGAGGCTCAACAATAACCTTTTTGGGTTGGTCATAGGAAACCTCAAAATTTTATGGCCAAGATTTCTTAAACGGACTAAAGAAACCATAACAAGAACAGTCAAACAGAGCATCAAACATAGCGCAGTGAAGAAAAAATCTTTTTCCTAAAATAAGGGATTCAAGTTCATTGGGGCGAGAAGAAAAGAGGTTGGCATAAAACATGTGGACAAGGCTTTTATAAACCTTAGCAGGGCCATGAAAGATGCTACCCCATCCTTGAAAATCAAAGTAGGGTTTGATATGATAGTGAAGAGTTTCAAGCAAGTTTAAATTAAAAATACGATCAGCATTCACAGACTTATTTGATAGGGACACAAAGAGATTGAAGTTTTTAGTTTCTCAAAAATTTAAGTGAGTGTCGGAGAAGGTTAAGCAATGAGGGTCAAGTTTAAATTTCTTAGGGGAATCGGGACATGCATCAGGAGAGATAGGACGCTTATCCAATTGTTTTTCAGAGAGAAATTCTTCACTGTCGGAAAGATCATGATCGGAGATGGAGTGGATGGAGTTATCAGAGTCAAGACTGACGAGATGCTCCATTTTCCGAGAAGTTTTGGCCTTACCACGAGAACTTTTGCAAGTGGGGTTCGAAGATTGCTTGGATGATTTTTCATGGGTAAAAAAATGAGGCTAGCAGAGAGTTCTTTGGAGGGGAGAAAGAGAAAAGTGATGAAGCAAGTGGAGAAGAGATATGGCTTGTAAGGGTAGATAAAGGGTTTAGGGGGGAAAGTGGAGAGACTTTTATGGAGAAGGTAATCGGTGTGACGTTTGACAGCAAACGTCATAGCGTAAGGGAAGATATAGTAATACTATATTGTGAAGAATATACCAAATATAAACTAGTCAAAACATATTAGAAAATTTTTTTCAACTTTCCAAGGGATTTGCAATTAAGCCTAAAGCTTTTCTAAGTGACAAAAAATGTTCTTCAAGCCGAGTATAGTAAAAACATCAGCAAGTTGAGAATCAATATTCACAAAAGAAATACTAATGTTTCCCTTAACCACACGATCTCTAATGAAATGATGCTTGATATCTATATGTGTTTGCCCTAGAGTGATGCAAATGTTTTTTTGATAAACATATGGCACTAGAATTATCATGCTAAATATTAACCAGTTTAAAAGATAAATTATAATCACTTAGTTGATGCATCATCCAAATAATTTGAACACAACATTGACCAATGGCAATGCATTCACCCTCAGTAGTTGAAAGTGAAACAAATCCTTATTTTTACTATGCCAAGAGATCAAAGATTTTCCTAGAAATTGACATATTCCACTAATGTTTTTCCTTGCACACCTGCCTACTAAACATGATGTTTGGTCGACTAGCAATTAAGTACAGTAGTGACCCAATCATACCTCGATACTTGATTTCATCAACTGGTTTACCTTCATCATCATTGTCAAGAGAACAAGTAGTACTCATAGGGGTGGATGATGATTTTGCATTCATCAACCCAAAAATATTGAATGATTTCATTTGTATATTTGGTTTGACATATGAAGGTTCCTTTGTAGGGTTGAATAATATGTAGCCCCAAGAAAAATGTTAGTTCTCCCATCATACTCATTTCAAATTCACTTTGCATAAGGTCGGAGAATTCCTTGCACATCGAAGGGTTAGAACTACCAAATATAATATCATCAACATAAATTTGAATAATGAAATTTCAGAGGAGGATCTTTTTATAAAAAGAGTAGTGTTATTTTTTCCTCTAGAAAAGCCATGATCAATTAGAAAAGTGCTTAAACGTTCATACCATACTCTAGGGGCTTATTTGAGACCATAAAGAGCTTTTGAGAGTTTATAAACATGGTATGTTTTTTAGAATTTTCAAAACCTGGTCGTTGTTTAACAAAAACTCTTCTTCAATAAAACCATTTAGAAAAGCACTTTTGACATCCAATTGAAAAAGTTTAAATCTCTTAAAAGAAGAATAGACAAGTAATATGCGAATTGACTCTAACCGTGCAACTAGGGTAAAGGTCTTGTCATAGTCGACTCTTTGCTGTGAGTAGTCTTGAGTGATTAGTCGAGCCTTATTTCTGACTACTTCAGCAGATCCATTCAACTTATTTCTGAACACCCATTTAGTTCCAATGATTGATGCATTTTCAGGTTTTGGAACTAAGGTCCAAACTTTATTTTTCTCAAATTGATCCAATTCTTCTTGCATAGCTTTTATCGAATGATCATCCTTTAGAGCTTCATCGACTTTCTTTGGCTCCAATTGAGAGATAAGGGTAATATTTACACTATTCTTGCTAGTTGCCCACATAAAGTTATAGGTCTTCTATAATCATAAGTAACAAGTAGTTGTTCATATAGAGAATTTTACCTAGTCGCTACTTCTTCAGGAATTTTTCTATAAGGTAGTCCACAATCGTGACAAGTTTTTTCATATTCTTTTTTTTCTTTGTATTCTATTACTTCTAAAAATAAAGTTTATAGCAAATTGTACTTTATTAAGAATGTCTTCAAAAAGTGATAGACTATTCTTTACAATTAAGTTATAAATATGACACACACATTTTATATGAAAATGATTAGGAAAAGATGGAGTTAATAGATATTTTAAAAGTCTCAAAGAATAATTATTAGAAGAAGTATTATCTAACGTAACAGTACTTATTTTGTCAGTTATACCATAATAATCGCAAACTTGATGAATATTTTCTGCAATAAAATTTCCAGTGTGCCTATCATCAATATATCTATATGCTAAAATACTTTTTTGCATAGACCAATTATGATCTATCCAATGACATATTACAGTTAAATAATCATGGTTGTTAGTACTACAGCCTATATCAGAAGTAATAGATACTTTGCCAGGAAAATGATATAATGCATAACGTAATTATTGTTGATATTCATGTGCAAATTGTAAAACGTCTCTCCTAACAGTTGATCTAGGAAAACCATTAAAAGAAGAATTATACATATCTCTTATGTAATGAATAAAACCAGGAGAGGAAGGAAATGAAAAAGGAAAACCCTCCACCGCAACTAATTTTGCTATTGCTTCCATATCTCTATGTTTATCGTATTTAGGACCTACAATTCCTCCGTCATCGGGTTAATTTGACCTTGTACTTGATCTGGGACACTATGTGAACCTTGTCCCGACTGGGAGCGCATTGACACACCCGACTTTGTAGCCTCGTATTCATCCCACCTAGCTTTGTGAAAGATTTGTACATGTCTCAATAACCTCCCGTCCCACCCTGACATTTTTTCATTTTAAATTTATAAACTTTTGCATCTAACTACTTGATTTTCTTGGTCCCTATCAAAAACATCCCATGCAACTGATTTTAATTTTCATTGTGTGGGGCCTCGTCTCATACTAGGGGGAATAGGAGGCGTTCCAGTTTCAGTTTGAGGTGCATTAGTGGGTGTGTCATCTAGATTATCTTCTAAATTAAAGTCTGGTTCAGTTGCAGAATATATCTTATCATCTAATGGTTTATCATTAAAAAATTCAGTTTCATCTATATGAGTGTAATCAATCAAATCATCATATCTAGGAATAGGATGACTAGAAGAAGTACCCCTGCCCTTGTTACCTCTACTATAAGAATTACCCTTACCCTTACCCTTACCCTTACCCTTACCCTTACCCTTAAACATACCTCTTAATCCTTTCATTTCAATTATGCAAATAAATAATTAAAGATAATCAAATTAAGTGCGATAATTAAAATAAAGTAACGATAATAATTTAAAGAAGGAACGAAGGTACCAAACGTCGACGTAACGTCGACTTGTAATCGAGGTTGAAAATTGAAACTTTGCTCTATGGATGATCCTCAAGCTAGTTGCCAACTTCAGCCCCAATTTTTGAACTTTGATACAATTATACAAATGAGCAAATAAAATAAAATATTTAGTAGGCAATGTAATTGTAGACTTGTAGAGAGATATATTGAGTTAAGAGATTAGAGAGATTAGAGGAAGATTTGTGAGATAAAATGAAGAGAAAATTATGTATTTATAGTTGGAAAATTGGGTTAAAGTGTAAATATAGTAACTTAGGGGTTAAAAATAAATATTAATGGAGTAGGAGTTTATGGGGATGGGGGACCATAAATGATCGTTGCACAACGGCCAAATTATAAATTGATCATTGTGCAACGGTCATTTTTGCAAATGGGGGGTCGGGGTCGGGGTCGGGGTTGGTATGGGGCAGGTGGGGCGGGATGGGACGAGTCCAGGTCCCATCCCGGTTTTGAATCCCGACACCATTTTTTTTAGGGGGAATCGGGGCGGAACCGAACCTACCCTGCCCACCGGCCAGCCTTCCTTTTTACTAGACCCCAACAACCAAATGGAGTAGATTATCATTGGGATGTCAACGATCGTCGAATTTATGATTTTTAATACTGACTGTATCTAAATTCAACGAGCTCGAGAAGTTAAAAACGTTGAAACCTATTATCCCGATGGTTTATCTTGTAAGCTTATTATATACTGATGGATTACGAATTTAAACGTAATGGAGTCCAGACTTTCAGTTTATTAAAATGAATGGTTTCAATCATACGTAGATAAATGTTATAGAATAACTACTTTAGGCAGTGTAACATCAAGTTGCTGTTGTGTAGTGTCTATAACGTTAGTCTTACACACTAAAGGTCCCCAGTTCGATCCTGGGCAGCAACATTAATATTTACTTTTTTTTACACTTTAATTTTGCTCCACCAGCTTATGCTTGAGACATTTTCAACAAAATCACCATATGTTTTGCCATTGTTACATTATGTAAATAGGAACATATTGTGTTGGGCTCTTAATTAAGTTACTACTTACTAGCAAAAAATGATAAAGGGAACTTGTTAAAAAATATTTTGGTTTCTCATCTGGTGTTCGGTACTTATATTATAGCTCGGCTAAATTTGGATTCGGGCCGCAAAGTCCCATATTGGGGGGGGGGGGGAGAGTTCTTCCTAACAAAGGCAACCCGTACCCTTGGTACTGGAACCCGATACTTCTGATTAAAGATAAAGGAGTACTTACAACTCCACCACAATCTTTATTGGTGGAACTTGTTAATTTAGTTGCAAAGCCAAGGTAATATAGTGCCGGTCCTTTTGCATCATGTGTTGCGGAGGAGGAACTATAAGGGCATAAGGGTTCATCCAAACTTCTGTAACTGAAATATTACATTGTATGTATAAGGTCAAAATTATTTTTATGTATATAAGATTGTGTTAACACTCAAAAGTAATTTAAGTGTTTTGCCGAATTCAGTGACAGCCGAACTGTTCCAGAAGCCGAATTTACTCATAGCCCTCGACTACAAGAACTTCATCGGCTACTAAGGCATCTTAGCCGAGTTGTTAGTTAGAGGTACAACTGGGACCCACTTAGATGCAGACGTCTCAACGACCAAGTCAAAAGGGTTTTCAGACCCTAGAAGCGGTAACGGCCACCAACAGCTAAAAGAAAGGGTCATTATCCGAGCAAGAGGAGTAGAGGGCGAGAAAATTGGCACCACCTCCCCCGTAGTCGGACGTTGAACTTAGTGGTTTACTTGATGGCTGACATGGGGGGGGGACCACGTTGTACAATGTTTTCCCTTTTTGTACTATACATAGGATCATTCTTTGTAAATAAAGAACCAATCAATCAAACAACTCAAATTTTATCTATCTTTATCCTTTTACTTCATTTTATCATTTACTTTACTGTACTCAGTTGCATTCATGTTTCTTACCTCTTAGTTTACTCATACCACCGTCCTAACGCTTTTTGGACTAGTTGGGGAACCAATTGCTGGAGATTAGAGTTCCATTTCCAGCCCAAATCGCTTAAGTTATGGAATCAATTTGTCTCCCGAATTCATCAGCCGATAAAACGGCAGAGAACAGAATTTGGGGCAAGAACAAATTTGGCACGCCCAGTGGGACCATAGGTGAATTAATAGCAAAATTTGATTCTCCACGTCAGGATCATTCTTGGCATATGCGTCTAAGGTTTGGTAAGAAAATAAACCTCGAGTCTAGTCCACATCCTAAACAAAATCCTCCCATAAGGAACAACGAACCAACATCCTCATCGGGTATGCCTACATCAGTTGATACCCCTCCACTTCCTCCATCAACCCAAGTTGTGGAAGAATCTAGCCAATCTGAAGGTCCAACCATAATGACCATGTCTTTTATTAGACAACAGATAACCTTAGGCATCCACGACATTATGTACCAAGTTTCTAAATAGTTGGCTGACATTGTGAAGCCGATGGTACATAATGAGGTTCAGCAAGTGAGAGAGATGGAAACCAACCGAATGCACCCAGGAGAATGTTCGGCTAGTTCTGCCATCCCTCTAACGAGCAGTGATGTTCAGCATGAGACCGTGACTCCCGGTGTTGTTCCTCAGCCGCATATGCATCAGCTAATGCCTACTCAGGTGCAGCCGGTAGCTTCTAGGAACACAACCCAATCGCCTGGCAACCAGCATACTGCATGGTCGCCGATGAACCTTGTGGGGATGGGGGGAATGTGCTACTTGACCAAGCGAGTCTGCAGTATGGGCAGATCAACATGGCTCGGAGACCAGTTCAGGCTCCAAGACACTTTGGATTGCCGCCCGTTATGCCGTGCGTTTCTA
Organism: Anisodus acutangulus; assembly: GCA_029783415.1. NCBI lineage: Eukaryota > Viridiplantae > Streptophyta > Magnoliopsida > Solanales > Solanaceae > Anisodus > Anisodus acutangulus. Next base: position 30,073,185 of record CM056507.1, on the reverse strand, counting down.
CGAATGGCCCTACGATGTAGGCGAACAATAATGGCCAGCCGAATTGGCAACCGATGGCTCCTGGCTATGACTTAGCTCGGCTATCTGGTGACACTGTTTATAGTGGACTACCATTTCAGCAGTCATTGCCAATACCTAATTCATACCTTCCAAGAAGCATAAATTTTCTAAGAACTGCCGACGTCCGAGGAAAACAGCCATGGAATACTATTCCACATTATCCTCAGGCTCCATTAGCCGTTCCAGGAGCTCATGTTGCAAGCTTTGGTGGCCATACCCAACAGTAGCAATAGGGCATTACCACACTTTTTGGTAATGGCCATCAAACCACCTACAACTTTCAAAATCTTGTCCAATCCTGAGTATGCCCACATGATAATCAACAACATGCACCCTCAGTTAAAGGAGAAGTTTGTGGGATAATCCTGCTCTGACCTGAGCCAGTTAGCCGAAAAGGCTAGACAATTAGAGTAGTATGTCCAGGAGAAGGAGCGGAGAAGAGCCAGCCGAAATCGAGGCTCCCACTTGGTATCCATCATTGAAGCGGATAAATCTGACTCAGAGTTAGCCGACCGCACGGCAGATGCAATGATGGCCGAGATTGTTAGGGGTAAGGTTTACTCTTGCCCAGCCTTGAAATCCATAAAAGACAAAGAGACGAGTTCATCCGATGATAGGGTCGGTTACTCATTTGACATCATAAAGGTAGATCAGATCTTCGATCATCTGCTCAAAGATAAGCAGATTCGACTGCTTGATGGTCATAGGATTCCTCCTTCCGAGGAACTCAAAGATAAGAATTACTGCAAGTGGCATAATTCATACAGTCACTCTACTTCTAATTGTGTGGTCTTCAGAAAGGCGATCCAAAAGGACATCAAAGAGGGGAGGTTCAAGTTAGCTGACAAAAGTATGGCTGAAATGTCTATTGATACCGACCCCTTTCTAGCAGTACCAATATCTATGGTATCTTTTTCTAAGCCCAATGAGTCAAGGGACATCAAAGGGAAACAACCAATGAAAAGAGTGTGGGTCCTAAAAAACCTACCGAATGGGAGAAGGACACAAGGATCTTTGTGTTCAACATGTTAGGCAGCCTACATATCATTCGTGATGACAGACATCCAGCTATGAGCAGTTTTCATTGCCACCCTAAATACTCGAGGGACGTTGAACGAGAACTTCAGGAACAAACCATGAGGTTCAGAAGGGTCCCTATCGGAGCCAGGAATAGGCATGGGGGGCAAGTACGAATGCCAACCAACCGACAGCCGAGCTTGCCTCGAATAGATGAAGAACCACTCTCTAAAACTAAACAGAGGGTGGTCGAGTTAAATGAAACGAGGGTGTTTTGTCCTTACGTATCACAGCGAGAAATGAGGACCAGACAAGACCGGAGAATGATTAAACCAACTGCCAACACAGAATATGGGAAGTGGTCTATCAATCAGGCTCCTGGAAAGAAAGAGGCACCACCGAAAATCGCATTCAGGACTCAGAAAAGAAGGATGCAATGTGTCATGGCCTTGCGTAAGATGCAACAAACATTACATATAATTTCCAACACCAAGGAAGCCGAAAATCGTGAAATTCCTGAGTCTGTCGTAGCCGAGGCTATCGAGCGGGCATTCGGCTTAGTTGTTTCATGGGAAATGTCGCCTGAATGAGATATGTCAGGTCAACCATAGTTAGATGAACAGCCTACCGACAACCCGAAGGAGGAACCCCAGCAAGATAACGTGACCCCAGATGGACCTCTAACTGAGGCAATCCCACAGATCCTGCAGAGAATTCAGTGAGAGGATCCCTAACCGATCCCCGTTTTTCTACAGAAAATGAAAGATATGAGCTTCTGGTCAGCCGAATTGGATTTAGGAGGGGACTCCATCCTCGATTTATTTAGGCATGACCTGGTTAATGAGATGTGGGCAGACATTGAAATGGTCAGCCTAATCTTATGTGAGTTTTGGGACAGCCGGTCCTTGCTGTATAGCCTAGAAGGTGATGTTTGCGTAGAAGACGCAGAATGGGAAACAATAGCTGATACCCCAGCTAGGGACACTTTGAGCACCGTATTTGGTGCACCTATAGAAGATATGGTTAGACACCTCAAACCCTTTTACGTCAAGGCTTACATTAACGGCAAAATTATTAGTCGGGCATTTGTCGAAAATGGGGTTGTGCTGAATGTGATGCCACTGCTTAAGTTGAAGGATCTTAACAAAACAAATGAGGATCTCATCCCAACTAACATGAAAATGGCTAGCTTTATGGGAGAAGCCTCTAAAGCATTGAGGATTCTAGTAGTAGAAATCACTGTAGGTCATAAGGTCAGGTCTGCCTTATTCGTAATAGATGGCAAGCCGTCCTACACTATTTTGCTGGGCAGGGACTGAATTCACACCAGGTGATGCCTTCCTTCTACCATGCATCAAAAGCTTATCTTTTGGGAAGAAGATAAGATAGAAATTGTCCCAGCGGTTGATAACTCATTCCGATCAGGGGTTCAGAAAGTAGAGGTTGTCCTCTATTCACCCTATGTGACTCTCATAGTCATCACGGAGCAGTGTGAAGAAGGATCTTGGGAATGCTATAATCTTACCTCACGAGGATTTGAAATAAAACAATTAGCCAACCACGGCTTACCTTGGAGGATTTAAATAGTTGAGAAAACCCAAATCATACGTGACCTGTGGCATCGACCGACCGCCCTAAGTTCTGAGGCAAAGATAGATGAGGCATCGCAGATGGGGAACCACGACAACGAAACAACGTTTGCAGCCGATGAAGTTAAGCTGCCGATGGAACTTGAATCACCCATAAGAAGGGATATGCCTAGTTTTGAGTCTCGGGTTCCTTTGGAAGATATTAACTTGGGAACTGAAGAAATCCCTCGGCTAACACATATTAGTGGTTTGCTGAAGAAAGAAGACAAATAAGGCATAACGGCCTTTCTATTGCAGTATAAAGACTGTTTCATATAGGATTATCAAGAGATACATGGGTTGGCACGTACTTTGGTAGAACATAGATTGACAATCAAGTAGGGTTTCAAACCCCACAAACAGCCACCTAGAAGGTATCACCCTCAGCTGATGCCTCAATAAAAGTCGAGATCGAACGACTGCTGAAAGCCGGGTTTATCAGAACGGCTAATTATGTAGAATAGTTGGCAAACGTCGTACCAGTCAAGAAAAAGAATGGCAAGGTTCGGGTGTGTATTGATTACAGGAACCTAAATCTAGTTACTCCTAAAGATGAGTACGTCATGCCAATAGCCGACATGCTAGTCAACTCAACAACCGCTAGCGGTGTATTGACCTTCATGGATGGATACTCTGGCTATAATCAGATATCGATAGCCGAAGATGACATTCACAAAACCGCCTTCAGATGTCTAGGAGCGTTGGGCATTTACAAGTGGGTAGTTATGTTGTTTGGTTTGAAGAACGTTGGTGCCACTTATCAAAGGGCAATGAACACCATTTTCTATGACTTGATCGGCAAGACTATGGAGGTTTACATCGATGATGTAGTAGTGAACTTTAAGGACTTCAAGGATCATTTAGCCGCTCTTGAACAAGCATTAAAAAGAATGAGGATTCATAATCTCAAAATGAATCCAGCCAAGTACATGTTCGGAGTATCGGCTGGCAACTTCCTTGGCTTTTTGGTACACAAGAAAGATATCGAGATAGATCGTAACAAAACCAAGGAAGTAATGGGATCCGCACCACCCAAGACAAAGAAGGAGTTACAAAGATTATTGGGAAAGATCAATTTCTTAAGAACATTCATATCTAACTCGGCTGGCAAGATGAAGGCTTTCTCACCTTTGCTCTGACTTAAAGAGTCAGAAGAGCTAGTATGGGGTCTGGAACAACAAGAGGCCTTTGATCAAATTAAAAAGGCCTTAGCTACTTCCCCCGTACTGGTGCCTCCCATACCAAGGAAGCCGTTGAAATTGTATATTTCGAATACAGAATTATCTATCGGCTGCTTGCTAGCACAAGAGGCCAATGACGGAACTGAAAGAGCGGTTTATTATTTTAGCCGAATGCTCAACGATGCTAAAACTAGATATACTCCTTTGGAGAAGCTTTGTCTGTCTTTGTTCTATGCTTGCACAAAACTCAAATATTATCTAAAAAGTTGATATTGTCCGGTACTTACTAAATAGACCTGTCTTGCAAGGTCGGCTAATGAAATGGGCAATCAAGCTCACTATTTTTTCCCTCAAACATAAGCCACTCAGGGCTGTCAAAGGCCAGATGGTAGCCGATTTTTTGGCAGACGACCCCTGCGTAGATGTGGAGGGCCCATGCGCTCCCTCAACCGCATATATGGACATTGTCCCTTGGATGCTAACTTTTGATGGGTCAAGAACCCAGAAAGGAGTTGGAGCCAGGATAACGATAACCGATCCTAGAGATGAAACGTGGAGGTTCTCTTATCAGTTAGATCATGACGTGAAAAATAACCAAGTCGAATATGATGCTCTCAGCATAGGACTAAAACTGCTAGTCTCTATGAAAGCAAAGTACATCAAAATTTACGGAGATTCTCAGTTGGTTATCAAGCAGTTGGCCGGGGAATATGACTGCAAGGATCCGAATTTGCTGGCTCGTTACGAAATGGCTAGCAAATTACTTAGTAGGTTCGCATCATCTACATTAAGTCATGTTCCCAGAGGCATGAATGTTGAGGCTAACGACTTAGCACAAGAAGCTTTAGGTTTTAGGAAGTCTCTACTCACCCTAGAGCACAATGAATTACTAGCTGAAGTATTAGCTGTTGATCAAATCGACTCATGGAGGCAGTTACTAATTGACTACTTAAAAGATCACTCCAGTTGCAAGGACTTCAAGGTTAAAAAAGAGTTTTTTAAAGACCATCATTGCATGCACTGTAGACGAGACGATTGAAGTGACAAGCACGGCTGTCAGACTGGAACGATGGCTACTTTCAGATACATCAACTCAACAGTCACACTCGAGTTAATGTAGAGGGCAATTGTTAACACTCAAAAGTAATTTAAGTGTTTAGCCAAATTTAGTGATAGCCGAACTGTTTCAGAAGCCGAATTTTCTCCTAGCCCTCGACTACAAGAACTTCATCGGCTACTAAGGCATCTTAGCCGACTTGTTAGTTAGAGGTACAACTGGAACCCACTCAGATGCAGATGCCTCAACGACCAAGTCAAAAGGATTTCCAGACTCCTAGAAGTGGTAACGGCCACCAACAGCTAAAAGAAAGGGCCATTATCCGAGCAAGAGGAGTAGAGGGCGAGAAAATTGTCACCACCTCCCCCATAGTCGGTCGTTGAACTTAATACGTTACTTGATGGATGACATGGGAGGGAGGGGAACCACGTTGTATAATTTTTTTTTCTTTTTGTACTATAAATAGGATCATTCTTTGTAAATAAAGGACCAATCAATCAAACAACTCAAATTTTATCTATCTTTATCCTTTTACTTCATTTTATCATTTACTTTACTGTAGTCAACTGCATTCATGTTTCTTACCTCTTAGTTTACTCATACCACCGTCCTAACGCTTTCTGGAGTAGTTAGGGAACCCATTGCTGGAGATTAGATTTCCGTTTCCAGCCAAAATCGCTTAAGTTAAGGAATCAATTTGTCTCCCGATTTCATCAGTCGATAAAACGGCAGAGAACATAATTCAGGGCGAGAACAAATTGTAAATGTCGAATCTACTTTGTCTTTTTGTGTGTTACTTCTCTATATTTTGAATTTAGTCAAAGTCTCGACTTCACATTTATATGTTGTCTATTTGAAAGTAGATACATCTTATTTGAGTTGGCTAAATCATTATCAAAAGAAATTCATATTCACCGCAGTGGTTTCAATGAGTGGGTATAGTGAATTTAGACGGATTAAAATGGATTGTATTAATAAATGGGCGAGTTAAATGACTCGCTCATTTTGATCCGTCCAGATTTAAATGGGTTGGACAGATTATGTTTTTATAGGCTAATATTGTCATCCCTAATCGATTGTTTTGTCAATTTTGGAGGAAATTGATGGGGTCATTTATCTTGTTGTATATGTGAAGTATATATTCCATCATCACTACTAAGAAAATTATCAAAATAGACGGCAAGAAATCGACGGACGGCGTCAATTAAAAAAGCGACGCAGTCCGTCGATTTTAATTTTTTTACTAAAATCGATGGATTACGTCGGTTTATTTTCGCGGAATCTTGCGCCTAAAATTCCACCAAAATAAATATAATGAAACCAACGTCGTCCGTCGGTTTTATTAAAGTTGAATAATAATTAATATATAAAAATTGATGGATTATATCAGTTTATTTCTAAAAATAATAAATGAATGTTTAATTTTATTTTATTTTTTTAATTATTAATAAAACAACATATTTTTAATTTATTTTTTAATAAAATCGATGAGGTCCGTCGGTTTTATTTACTTTTTAAATTTTTCTTTTTTTTTTGGTCAATGCAGGTCAACTATTAAAAAACCGAAAGACCGTGTCGGTTTCGTCCGTCATTTTTTTTATTTTAACTAAATCGACCTAGCTAGTCTTTCCCTCATTTCCCACAAATCCCACAAGCCCTAAACACTCTGGCGCAAAATCTCACACTCTGGCGTCCCACCCCACCCTGTGACTGCATCCCAATCCACCTCACCCCATCCCGCGAAACAGCCCCAAAGCGGGCAGACCAAGGTAAGTTATTTTTTGCTTGAATTGCTTAGATTGTAGGTTAAATGTTTATGAATTAGTTTATTTATGAAATATTTGTGATGCTATTGATGTGTATGGACTTAAATTTGACAAAATATGTATAATTATCTGTCAGAAATGTGTAGGTTTATTTTTTTGGGTTTTGTTGTTGATTTGTTTTGGATAATCTTAGTTTGTAGGTTTAATGTGTATGTAATGAGTTCATTACATTTGTAAATTTATTGATGTGTATGGATTTGAATTTGAAAAAGAAATTTAGATTATTGTTTTGATTGAAATTGGCTATATTTATGTTCAATATCAATATGAATGTACATTTCATTGGTTTTGAATTTTAATGTGTATGAATATGAATTTGATATACATGTATATCTAACTTAACATTTGAACTATAAATTAGTTTAAGTTTAATTAATAATATAATGCAACTTAACTTATACTTTAATGTTTATATTTGTGAATATTTTTGTAGATGGATCATTGTATATGGATGTATAATAGGACTAATAGTCAACATGTGGGTGTTAATGATGAATGTGTTGAAGGTGTTAAAGGGTTTATCATACATGAAATGTCACTTGATCCTTACCAAAGTGAAGGGGTAATTAGGTGTCCTTGTTTGAATTGCAAGTTTATGAAGTATTTTAAACTAAAACGGTTAAGCTTCGTACATATCGTAATGGATTTAAGGAGAGATATTCTGTTTGGACTGATCATGGAGAGGTTGATGGGGTTAATAGTATATATTATAATTTGGTTGTTGGTGAAAGTTATAGGTCGTAGGAAAATATTCATGTCCAATACAATGGAGTTAACGATATGGTCAATGATGTTTTTTGGATACATTCTGGGTTTGAACCTGAACAAATTATTGAGAAATCTCCCAATGAAGAAGCAATGCGCTTCTATCAAGAATTAGAAGAGGTTGGTCGTCCACATTCTAAGTTGTATGTTGCACTTAGAATCATTAATAGCAAATCAGATTGGAGTGTTGATGAAGGTGTTATGGACTCTATGATTAAGCTTGTGGGGGAACTAGTTAGTCCTGAATTCAACAACAACAACATACCAATGTAATCCCAAATTACTATTAGGCAAAGAGATTGATCTTCAAGTTAGGATTGACGTATGATAGAATTCATTATTGTCCAAGCGGTTGTATATCGTTCTATAAGCAAGATGCTAATTTAGAACATTGTAAATTATGTGGACATGCTCATTTTAGGGGGGCTCCTAGTTAGAAGATGATTCCAATCAAGTTGATATATATATTTTGGTGTTTTTTGGCAGGTGTGGTTGCTGAAAACCAGCAGAATTCTGCTGATTTTTTATTAGAAAACCGATGACAAATAGTCTAAACACTGTCTGTAAATGTCCCAGATGTTCAGTAATATTGTTACTAAAATTACATCCCACAGAAAGACTGTGAAGAAGAAAGTACAATAGATGAACAAGAAATAACAGAAACTACGTTTATGAATATAGAATTAATACAAGAAGGCTATGAAGTAGACATCGCTTAGAGTGTTCACGAGATGAACAGTAGATAAGAACTCACATGACTGGACGTAGTCCAGAATTTAAAAAAATAAAAATAAATAAATAGATCAGCAACCTTTATAGTTATGAATCACTCAGAAATAGTTCGAGGAAAAGCTCGAATGGTAATCAATTACAAAAGGCTAAATGATAATACTAGAAATGACGGATATAAATTACCAGATAAGACAGAACTAATTAATAGAATACAAGGTAAAAATTATATTTAGCAAGTTTGACCGTAAGTCAGGGTACTTGCAGGTAATGATGCACCAAGACAGTATAGAATGGACTGCATTCACTTGTCCAGAAGGACATTTCGAATGGTTAGTCATGTCGTTTGGCTTAAAGACTGCCCCACCCATTTTTCAAAGAAAAATGGATTTTATTTTCGGGGATTATAAACGATTTTTCCTAGTATACGTAGACGATATCCTAGTATTTAGTAACAATATTACTGAACATCTGGGACATTTACAGACAGTGTTTAGACTATTTGTCAGTAATGGAATTATAATAAGTAAAAAGAAAATGGAGTTATGTAAAAAATACATAAACTTGTTAGGAGTAGTTTTAGGAGAAGGGAAGGTAAAATTACAACCACATATAGCTAAGAAAGTTTTAGATATGCCAGACAAGTTAGACAATACTAAAGACTTACAAAAATTCTTAGGAATCTTAAACTACGCTAGAAATTTTATAAAGGATTTAGGAAAAGTAGCAGGACCTCTATACTCTAAAACAGGTTCAACAGGACAGAAACACTTCAACAGTGAAGACATAAATTAAAAACATCCCAGACCTAAACATGCCTTTAGAAACCGACTACCTAATCATCGAAACCGATGGTAGTTTCGAGGGATGGGGAGCAGTACTAAAAGCAAAACAAAATAAATATTGCAGTAAGACCACAGAAAAAATTTGCGCTTACCAGAGCGGAAAATATAAAGAAAAAGGTAATATGAGTAGTATAGACGCAGAGATTTTAGCGGTTATTTACGGCCTTAACGCTTTCAGACTATACATACTAAATAAACCAGAAACATTAGTTAGAACTGACTGTGAAGCCATAGTCAAGTTTCATCAAAAAATAAATGATAAAAATAGCAGTAGACGAAGATGGCTAAATTTCTTAGACACTATATCGATTTACAATTTAGTATTTGAACATATAAAAGGAAAAGACAATAATTTAGCAGACCAGCTCAGCAGATTAAAGATTATGTCAAACTAACAAGTTTGCTTTTATCTGTTCAGCATGAGCTCGTCAAGGACAAATCCGACAGACAAGGGGAAAGGCCCAGCCATACCCCAAGAAGACTTCAGACAATGGGTATTGGGTAACTTAAAGTTTAAACTCATAACCGAACTAGAGACTCATAATATCGAAAGACTATATTTTGGAAAAAATAATTTAATTGCTTTTCCAAATTCAAATCTTACTTTTAAGATTTTACCAGACTATGTTGTAGATAGACAACAAAAATGTTTAATAGACAATTTGTGGATTGCCCACAACAAAAAAGACACTAGTCACTTTGTGGCTACTATGAATTGTACCTGTCAATATTTTACTGAGAAAAACCAGGACAAAAAATTTAAGTTTTACGTAGTTGTCCATGGAAAAGTAAATGGTATTTTTCAGACTTGGTTAGAAGATATAAACTCTATTAAAGACATAAAGAAACCTCTTTTTAAAGGTTTCAATGTATTTACAGAAGCATTAGATTATGCAAGAGGAGTACTTGGGCCAAATTACTTCATTTCCCCGGCCCTCAGACATAACCCAGATCAGACTCCACAATATAACATTCAGAGAGAGACAAATAAAGTTATCTTTTGCGATCATTGTACAACAATGACCGAGACTGTAAAACGCCTCAACCATACTAAAGACCTACTCATACACCAAAACACCCAGCTCACAGAAAAAATCAAGGCGTTAGAACAGAAACGTCATCAGACTCAGAGTTCTCCATCTCCTTTAAAAATGGATGAGACATGTGTGCATTCCCTTCTGAATGCAAATAGATCTACTGTACCAGATAAAGGTACAGCTAGTCCGGTTCAAACGGTGGTCGGTAAAGACTTATCAAACCCGTTTATGGCTCTCACTTTGCCAAAAAGTGAAGAAGAAGAAATTTCTTCAACACCCAGACGAAAGCTCCCTCAGACTTTTGCTACAGGATCATCGTCCCGAGCACAGAGCAGAAAAATAAAAAAAAAGAACAGAATTTCAACATAGAAAAAATAGTTAAAGCAACTTTAGAAAAAATGTTCAAAGAAAGAAAAGACTCCCAGAACAAGGACTCAGAACAAGACAAACATGAAAATCCAACTCCACCACAATTACCCCAGGTACCAGTCCAAAGTCCAGAAAATAATTCGGACGAAAATAGTGTGGATCATGTTTCAGACACAGATAACGAGTTTTTACAATCAAATTATGCTCAAGACCCAAACAATTACGACTCAGGAATGAGTTTTGATTCAATAGCCCTGCATAATTTGGACACTTAGGAAGAACAATGTACAGAGATCCAGACAAATAAAAGAACGGTGTATAACGCTCCTCAAAAAGAACGGTATACAAATGAGATAGCGACAGACAATGACACCAAATAAAGCAGCAGACAACAAGGACAATAATTTAAGACGGCATCTCAGAAAAGAGAATAACTTTAAAAAAGCAGATGCTAAAGCAGGACAACAAACGAAAATGACAAAATAAAAAAGAGACTTTTGGAAAAGTTTGAAGTGATGATGGGGCCCACAGCGCACCCGGCTACAACTCAAAAGATTCTTATTACATTTTGAAGTCTGAAGTTGAAGTCCGCCAGACTCTATAAAAGGAGAACTCTAGACATCGAGATAGATAGAACAAAAAAACAGAAGAACTAAATGCAAGAAATCTCTCTCCCCTCTCTCTTCAACCCATTTGTATAAACTCCCCCTTATTTTCGATAGCAGTTTAGTTTTTTGCTTTCAGTAAGCGGCAAAGCTTACCGGGGCTTCCCGAAAGGGAAACCTCTCTGTATCTTCCTATTATGTAAGTCTACTTTCAGTAGTTATCTCCTCAGCATGTAAATTATGTTTGAATTATTACTGAATATATTTTGCAGTCTAAACTCTGCAGAAAATATGTTGTAATTACGTTTGTTTTTTATTGTTATCATGAAGTTATTATTACTGTTGGAATCATGAACTCAATATGCTTAGACATGGTTATTTTTTGAACTTAGTATATGGTTATCTCTTAAGCTCTATAATGACCTCAATGGATTAGCCTGTAAATTCATATGTCAACAGTGGTTGATGATATGGCCTTTTGATGTCCGCTGAAGGACGGTGTTGGCCTGAAAATTGGGTGTGGCTAAAGGCGACTGTCATTTTTAGGGTAAGGCTTAAATGAAGAGATGAACAGTTCAAAGGAAGAAATGAAACCATAGAGTGTTCACGAGATGAATAGTAGATAAGAACTCACATGACTGGACGTAGTCCAGAATTAAAAAAAAATCAATTTATTTCACGAGGAGAGACACTATGATTGTAAGACAAACATAAGAGGAAAAAGACAGGAAGGGAGTACCGAGTAGGACTACACAACCTATTGAAATACCCCTCTATTGAAACATTTTATTGAAATACAAACACACACACACACACATATATATATATATAATAAAAAATTAATGAAATTTGTCGATTTTTTAATTACTTTATTTTTCATTATAAATTCGACGGATAAGAAAACCGATGTGGTCCATCGGTTTTTAAATGACGGGCCAAAACCCGATGGAAGGGTTTTCATCAATTTTCCGTCGGTTTTTTACTATGTTTTAGCAACATGCTTGTGTCATATTGCAATCCCCTCCCCCCCCCCCCCCCCCCATTTTTTAAATTATTGAGGCCTTTAGTACTAAGGTTGTGCTCTTTCATTAAAAGTTGACTTCAACTTTTTGGTAAGCATGTTATATATTGCCTTGCAACTTTCAGCATTTTTCTTATTTTAAATTGAAGACTTCTATATGACATCATGTGAATAAGAGAATTATTGCTAAGGAAATGATTATCTTTTCTATTTTTTGAAGCTTTCAAGGAATTTGTTTCCTCCCACCAAAATAAAAAAATAAATAGGTAGGGTGAAAAATACTAAAAGTAGAACTTGGGCAAAGCGAGAAATGAGATGATTGGGATCCCACTCTTTCTCAATATCATATTTTTTTAAAGTCATGAGATTTGAAACATGTATATATTATTATACATAGTAATAATTTTATAAGTATTCATTTACCTCAAATATACCTAGTTCTAGTTGAAAGTAGTGTTGATTATTAGTATTAGATTCGTGGTTTTGGTTTAGTTTCGCTACTGCAACGAGTATGAAGTGTTTGACTAAGCTTATAAGCAAGTTAAACTAACTTATAAAACACTTTTTGATTTACCTAGGAGTTTGACAAACATAAACAATGCTTATCAACCAAATGCGTATAAGCTAAAATCAGCCAAAATCCACAAATTTGTCACCTCCAACTTATGATTTTATAGTTTACAAACACTTTTAATTTGACTTGATATATTATGATTTTATCTCTAATATCATTAGTGTATATGTTGTATTTATGTAACATATATACAAGTAGCTCAGCTGGTTGACTATATGAACTTTCACATTGTTGGTGAGGATTTGAATCCCCATGTTGTAATCCCCTTCTCCTACCCCTATGTAATGGAATTTTTTTTTTTTAAAAGAAGGAAAGAAGATCTAGAAAGACATAAAATTGAAATAAAGCATTTCTTTCCAAAAGTTTCATACTGTAAGCTAATTTGCTTGTAGTGCAAGTAAAGCATAATGTAGAAGGCCAAATGTCATTTTTTAAATCGAGAAAGTATTGCAAAAAAAGCCAAAGAAATGATATAGACACTCCCCTCACGTCTATCGTGTACCGTATGAGTTGGATCCCACAAAGGCCAACTCCTTTAAAAACCTTGCTTTTGTCAAACATTCTCTTCACATCTAAGAAATAGTGGGTATAAGTTTAGCTCGTTTGCTCCTTTAAATTACTCGTAGAGTAAGCGACCACAGAAGAACGAAAAAAGTATCATAAGGTAACGAATTTAATTGCATACAAGTTGTTAAGATTACTTATAAGAATTGCTATTGCAAATCTATCAACGCCTAAACTTACTTAAGATAAGTCGGTTCCCTTCCTCATGTCATTCTTCAAATCCTTTGATTTCTCTCTTTTTTTGTGATTTTTTATTTTTTATTTTTTATTTTTTATTTTTTATTTTTTATTTTTTATAGGGAAAGGGAAATATGGGGAGCTTTGAGACGCAAGTGAAGGAGAGAGCACATGATCTGAAGAACCTTTTAAAGAAGGGAGTGAAGATTGTTGGAGATTCTTGCAAGAAAGGTTGGTACAAGGTCAAGCACATAAGGAGATGAAGGAAGCTAAGCTGAAATTTGGAGGAAAAAAATTGTTCTTTTCTTTTTATATGGTGTAGGCTTCTTTATTAGTTTTATTTTCTTTGAGGGGTTTTTTTTCTTTTCAAATTTTTCGTTGAAGGGTTGAGGATTGGAGAAAACTTGGGTTTAATTCTCTAGCTATAATTTGGTGAATTTTGCAGCTTGGATCTTGAGATGTTGAAATGTAAAGAGTATTTGGTATTTTTCTTAGGGTTCTATATTCAATCTTTGATATATGTGTGATCATTACCTGGTTTTTCTATTCTAACGTTTTAGTGTTTAATCGTGAAAGATCCTGGGCAGATATTTCAGTTTAATGCTTCACTAAATTTTAGTTTTTGAATATTGGTGATATGTTATGGCAACAACAACAACGACACTCAATATATTTTTACAAGTAGAATCTGGAGAGTTTAGAATGTACGCAGATCTTACCTTATTTTTGTGGGGTGATAGAGAGGTTGTTTCCTATCATCAAACGAAATGTAATCAATGTAGAGCTGGCCAGTGGGCCGAGCTCGGGTCTGACGGGCCGGGTTTGGCGGGGTCGGGGCGGGACGGGTGAAGGGGGCGGGATCGGGGCTAGCGGGTCAGGCGGGATCGGGTTTGGCGGGATTTGCCGAAGTCCCATCCCGATCCCGTCGGAATCGGGGCGGGGCGGGATCGGGTCGGGGGCGGGATCAGGATCAGGTTCCGGCGGTTTTTTTTTTTTTACATATGTATAAAAAAAACTCAATAATAAAACAAGACAAGATAGTGTAATAAAAATATCACAAGGCTGTTTTTGTGCCTCTTATATTATTTAATAGACATATGATTTTTTTGTAATACAAATACAATTGTCGAAATTGCAACTTTGTGGAGTTGTCCAAAAGTTGCAAATTACATAAAAAAAATTGCAATTAAAAAAATTACATTCTTAAAAAAACATGTTCTAGTTTCTTGATAATTTCATGTGGTTCTTTGGTTGGAATTGGTATTTGTTGGTCAAATTTATCCACGTCGCTTCCACCACCACCTTCGGATAAGATTTCGTTGTAGTTTTCGTCTTCTTCTTCGTTGATCTCCGATTGACCGCACCTTCTCCGCTCCGCTCGTATCCAATCTTGAAATAATACTGCAATTTCCAAGCTGTCTCCGACTAATGAGTGTCTGTGGTCTCCTATTTGATATCTGCCGGCAGAAAAGCCGCTTTCAGACGCAGTTGATGACGCTTGAATGTTCAAAATATTTCGAGCCATCATTGAAAGTGTCGGAAAGGTCTTCTCATTCCCCCTCCAGTATTTCAGCAAGTCTTCATGTCCTTCTTCATTGAGAACTGCTTGGTACGGTACAAAACACTGCAAAACAAAAATATCAAACTCTCTAATTTGGTTAGTAGCGGTACGGCCGCACATTCTATTTCTGAGGCTTTCAATACTAGCCGCAGAAATAGCATGTCTTTTGTGAGGTTGTATTGAAGATGAAGAAGATGGTATGGAAGCCGGTATGTGGAAATAGGAATAAAAAAAAATATTTTGATAAATATTTTTTAATAGCGTCATATAAGCTGATTTTTTCATATATTCACTAAGTAATAAAAATATTAGAGTTTTATAAAACAACATAGTTGAAATATTAGGATAATATATACCGGAAAATTCTTTTGTTGCTTGAAAAAATTTCTCTAAAAATACAATAAGTTCAGAAAATTTTACTCAATCGCTATCTACAATCATATCAGCCGGATTTTGATTATGAGAGTTAAAAAATAAAGTTATGGGTTTTCTATAGTCATAAGCAACAAGTAGTTGCTCGTATAAAGAATTCCACCTAGTGGGTACTTCTTCTAGAATTTTTCTATAAGGTAGTTGGCAATCGTGACAAGTTTTTTTATATTCTTTTCTTCGTTGTATTTTATTACTTTTAAAAATAAAGTTTATAGCAAATTGTATTTTACTAAGAATGTCTTCAAAAAGTGATAGACCATCCTTTACAATTAAGTTATATATATGGCATGCACATTTTATATGAAAATGATCTGGAAAAGATGGAGTTAAACTATTTTTTAAAATTGTAATAGCGTAATTGTTAGAAGAAGCGTTATCTAATGTAATAGTCATAATTTTATTGGTTATTCTATAATAATCGCACACTTGATAAATATTTTCCGCAATAAAAGTACCAGTGTGCCTATCATCTATATATCTATACGCTAAGATACGTTTTTGCATAGACCGTTTATAATATATCCAATGACAAGTTACCGTTAAATAATCATGGTTGTTAGTACTACGACCTATATCAGACGTGATAGATACTTTGCCATTAAAATGATATAATGAATAATGTAAATATTGTTGATATTCATGTGCGAATTTAAATACATCTCTCTTAACAGATGATCTAGGAAAACCGTTAAAAGCAGGATTATATAAATCTCTAATGTAATTAATAAAATCGGGAGATGAAGGAAATGAAAAAGGCAAACCCTCAACAGCAACTAATTTTGATATTGCTTCCCTATCTCTATGTTTATTGTATTTAGGGCCTACAATTCCCCCCTTCATAAGGTTAATTTGACCTCAGATTTGGTCCGGGACAAGACGTGATGTGAACCTTGTCCCGATGGAGCGGGCGTTTGCGCACCCGGTTTTGAAGCCTGGTATTGGGCATACCTAGCTAGATGAGCCCTTACTACGTGTCTCATTAAACCCTCCGTCCCACCATGATCTTTTCTAGTTTTAAATTTTAAAACATATTTATAAATTTTACATCTAGCTACTTGATTCTCTACGTCCCTATCAAAAAATATTCATGCATCTGATTTTAATGTTCGTTTTGCTGGATCCCGTCTCATACTAGGGGGAATATGAGACATTTCAGTTGAAGGTGCACTAGTGGGTGTGTTGTCATCAACATTAGTGGATGTATCATCTAGATCATCGTCTAAATTAAAGTCTTCTTGAGTTCCAGAAAATAGATCCTCGTCTAAATCTAATGGTATTGTAGGAAAATGTTCATTATCAACAAAATCATCCTGTGTAGGAATAGGATGACTAGAAGAAGTACTCTTTCCCTTGTTGCCCCTACTAGAAGAAGCCTGACCCCTACCCGTAAGCGTACGTTTAAATCCTTCCATTATAAATTTATAATTATACTAATAAATAATTAAAGTAAATGAAATTAAGTGCGCTAAATAAAATAAACAGACAATAATAATTTAATGAAGGAACGAATGTACCAAACGCCGACGTAACGTCGGCATGTAATCGAGAGGTTGAAAATTGAAACTTTGCTCGATGGAAGATCCTCAAGCTAGTTGCCAACTTCACTCCCAATTCCCAAATGAATAAATAAAATTGAATATTTAGTAAATAATGTTGACTTATAGAGAGATAGATTGAGAGATTAGAGAGATGGATTGAGAGATTAGAGAGATTGTAGGAAGATTTGTGAGAAAGATGAAGAGAAAATGAGTTATTTATAGTTGGAAAATTGGGTTAAAGTATAAATATAATAACTTATGGGTTAAAAATAAATATTAAGGGGTAGGGGTTGGGGGAGGGGGGAGGCCAAAAATGACCGTTGCACAACGGCCAAAATGTAAAATGGTCGTTGGTGCAATTGTTATTTTTGCAAAAGGGGGGATTACGGGCGGGCTCGAGGCGGGCTCGAGGCGGGCTCGGGATCGGGTTGGGACTAGCGGGACTGGGGCGGGCCGGGACGGGTCGAGACGAGACATTGTCCCGTCCCGGTTCAAGTCCCGCTACCGATTTTTTTTTTACTACTCGGGTTACGGCCGGGACCGGGTCGACCCGGCCCACTGGCCAGCCCTAAATCAATGTAGTAGTGTAAGGGAAATAAATACAACAAAAAATTAAGATACAAAATAGATGAAACAATTGGTGATATGTTATGGAACAAAAATAAAGGTATTAATAGTGTGGTAAGCCACTTTTCAATCATGTAATTAAAAAATTGTCACAATCCTTGATTTTCAAATTTCACAGTTAAAATTACATGCTAATATCATGGAGTTTTACTTGTGAAATTTCAAAATTTATGAAAATGATTGTATTTTAGTTACATGGTCGAAAAGTGGTTATTTGTGAATTTTATCCAAAATAAAACATATATTTAGTGCTTTATTTGTGTGTAGTTTTATTGGACATGGAAGTTTTAAAAACATATTTATATTTTTGAAGATTATGATCTTAAATATGATAACATTTAGGAAAAAGAACACAAATGACCACCGTAGGCAAAATAATTACCCGGAGATGCCCCTTATTTTCATGTTTCCAAAACTATTTATCTAGATGACCAAAACTATGACTAACATGGTATCACCATATCTCTTATATACCATGATGGTATTACATATGACTTCTTTCATTTCTTCAAAAACACTCATCAACCCTCTATGAAACTCATATGATAAATATAATATACTGACTGGGTATTATAGAATATAGAGGATCATGTTCATATATTAAAAAAAAAATCTTAAAAAAAACATCTATGATACCATCATCATCTTATATAGATATAATGAGATGATATCACGGAAATTACTTCAGTCCTTCAATGAGAAACTCCTCAGTTCTCCATGATATACAATATACTGAGGACAACTTCAGTCATTCAATAAGACACTCTCTCAATCTTCCATAATATATACCATCATGGTATATAAATATACTGAGATGGTACATGGAGGAAGAGTTTTGGGCAACGGGGTACTCGAGTAAATATTTTCGGCCGACTAGATAGAAGCGAAATTAGTTTGAGGGGTTATAGATAAATATTTTGTCTTTTATCGATGTTTTGTGTTATTTTCCCTAACATTTGTGTGTTTATAAAACTTTTGAAACCTATAATTTTTTTTTATTTCTGCTCAATTTTGAAAAGTCTCTCACATCGTAACGGAGAATACGGTTAATCGGCGTGAACAATAGTGACCAGTTTGGGCGGACATCTCTTCAAGATATAGTTTAGAAATTAGAATCATCCTTCGCAATATTTATGGTAAACGATTAATTTACTCACTTAATATTACTCCTACTGACTAGCATAAGTGATCCTCAATAAATCTCAAGTGCTTTTCAGCATAGTTTAAGAAAATAATCAACCAAGAGTTGCTTGTTGAACATTTGAACAACGATTGAGAATATAAGGATGAGTCTGAATTAGTTGAGTTGCAGTAATTGTTAAGCTAACAAAAATTCAATTTCGTCTAGGAGTAAAGTAAAAGAAAACAACTTCAACCTAAACTATCGTGTGGAACATTTATCGAGTTCAAGTAACTTAACGACAAAAAATCTTCAACCTAAAGTATTGTGTAGACCTAGGGCTAAGGTTGTTCACGGTTGGGTATGTTTGTATCTAAAAAGAAATCAAATTAAATCAATTAAGTTGATTTTTTAAAGACTTACACCAAATAAGTCAATTTAAACTTTATTGGTTTGATTATTATCTATGTTTGTTTTTTTTCTTCATATATATATATATATATATATAGATATATATATAGATATGTAAGAGACATAACACTACCAAAGACAATATGTACACGCGCAATTGCCATATATTACCATACACAGTATTAATGCAAGCTGCTGGTGGTAATCCCTTACAAGGTGTATATGGGCACTTAACAATTTCATATGTCAAAAGTTTCTTACCCAAAACAAAGTAAACACAAATGAAAGGGAAACAAAATGCATCAACATAAGTAACTAATTACAGTGAGATCTCTCTGTACATAACACTCATCCTCTATAATAATATTTTACTATAACAATCATATTTTCTGTAAAATTGATCTTTCATGTTATTTTGTATTTTATATTCTCCACAATATCATTTCGCTAAAATGACAAAAAAATATCGGGATAAACAATGATGATATAGAAAGGTTTAACATGAAATTCATTTGTCTATTAATGTAAAGCGTAATCACTTCCATGTATTAATCCATACAGTGCACAAGCAGAGAGCAAGCTTACCGAAATGTATTAGATTACATTAATAGTGTATAAAAATTCGTTACTTTAGTTATTAATATAAATAAGTTGAATCCGAGATATAATTACGGTTGGTAGTCTTAAAATTAGATTATATTAATAGTGTAAAAATTTCGTTACTTTAGTTATTAATATAAATAAGTTAAATATGAGATATAATTACGGTAGGTAGTCTCTCAAATTGAAGAAGAAATGCCTCGCCAATCATGTGCATTTTCTAACATTATACTCAAAGGTGTGCTTTGTCTTGAGCCGAGAGTCTCTCGAAAATAACCGCTCTACCTACTAAGATAGCGGTAAGATCTGCGTACACTCTACCCTCCTCAGACCCACATTGTGAATTTCACTGGGTATATTGTTGTTGTATACTCAAAGGTGTGATACTAGCACGAGATTCCGCCAGTTGGAAATTAGGTTCACAACAAAAAGACGTTATTAGCAGGAAAAACTAAACACTCGATAAAAATTACAGATATAAAATTAAATATAAACTGAACGACACCCATCACAAAATTATTGTGGGGCAGACTTTTTAATTAAGAAAATTCTCATTTGCATTTCTTAACATTTCTCTTTTATTTTTCACCTAAGGTTTGATATTCATTTTGACATTTCAACTAATCTAAATTTGCGCCATATAAAATTTATTAAAGGTGACAGCGTCGCGTGAAAGTAGATAAGAAATATCATTTTTATTTTATTATGATATCATCTCTATTAAATTACATGTTATTCCTATCATGATATTGCTTCTATTTTCCAACTATCTAAAACTAAACTCATAGGAGCTTTAGTTACGAAATCCATAAGTTTGGAATCCATAGCAAACTGTGAAAACATCTTAATCGGTCGGCGAGTGCATATTGATTCTGTCAGGTAAGAGGACCCCTATGATATTAACTAACATGTTGATGGATATAAATAAGCCGTTTCATGCTAAGATCTTTAGTTAATATTGAATGACCATATCAATCGCATCACATGTGGTCCTAATATTTTTTAGTACTACCTAAATATTTTCTTTTCGTAATACCTAAATATTATATTATATACTACTCAAATAGAAGAATATGAAACTAATACGGTAAGATTGTATTAATCTCCCTTATGGAGCATTTTTTATTAATACAAATATATATAGTGTGTACAATGTGGAATTCTAATACAATAAGGATCATATATCTACCATAATTATACAACACTAAATATTACAAAATATATGAAGTATATTTAATAATATACGTTAATACACCCCCTCAGTCGGAGCGGGAGGAGGCCGGACGCTAAGACTGGATGCTGTCTAGGAAGACCTTTTCGTGAAGATATCCGCATACTGATACGAAGAAGGCACATGCAATACCTTAACATGACCGAGAGCAACCTTCTCACGAACAAAGTGTATATCCATCTCAATGTGCTTGGTTCGCTGATGATGAATCGAATTATGAGATAAATAAACGGCGGATATGTTATCACAATAGACCAAAGACGCCTTACGCAGGGGACACTGAAGCTCCAAAAGAAGGTTTCGGAGCCAGCAGATCTCAGAAACAACATTTGCGACGTCTCTATACTCTGTTTCTGCACTCGAACGGGATAAGCTGGCTTTCCTCTTGGCAGACTAAGAAATGAGATTATCCCCTAAGAACACACAGTAGCCGGAGGTGGAGCGTCGCGTGTCCGGACAGTCTGCCCAATCAGCATCCGTATATGATAACAACCTGGTCGGTGCTAAAGGGTATAGATGCAATTCATAATCAAGTGTGTCATTAACATATCGAATGATACGCTTAAGAGCAGTAAAATAAGGCTCATTGTGGGCATGCATGAATAAGCACACCTGCTGAACATCATAAGCAATATCAGGCCTGGTGAACGTAAGATATTGTAGTGTACCTGCAAGACTCATGTAAAGTGTGGGATCGAACACTGGATTACCATCAACAACACTAAGTTTTGATTTAGAGTCAATCGGAGTAGACATTATCTTGCAGTTTGCCATTTTATCCCTGTATACTATCTCCTCTGCATACTTGTGTTGACACAAAAACATAGAATTTGCAGATCTAATCACTGATATCACCAAAAAATAACTCAACTTTCCCAAGTCAGTCATATCAAATTCGATTTTAAGCAATGCGATGATCTCATTTTTTTAACAAATCAGAGGAGGCAGTAAGCACAATGTCATCCACATATAACAATAAATAAGAGATGCTACTACCTCGATGAAAAATAAAGAGAGAATTATCACATTTGCTACATAAAAACTCAATCCGCATAATGTACTGTGCAAAGCGATCATATCACACTCTAAGGGCTTGTTTCAAACCATAAAGTGACTTACAGAAACGACGTACGTACTAATGGGCTACTGGATGGACAAAACCAGGCGGTTGGTGCATGTAAACAATTTTTTTCAAATCCCCATGTAGAAACACATTTTTCACATCAAGCTGATGAATCGGCCAATGCTTGCCCATAGTTATACTCAGATTGTGCGAATGGTAGCCGGTTTAACAACCGTACTGAACGTCTCACTACAATCAATACCCTCTTGTTGATTAGTGTCATTAGCCACAAATCTCGCCTTATACCTCTCTAGATCACCACTGTCTCTATATTTATGACGAAAAAGCCACATGCATCGGATCACATTTACCCTTCCGGTCTAGGAACAAAATCTCATGTGTACTGTTTCGTTAAAGCATTAAATTACTCACACATGGCAGCATTCCAATTATGGTCTAATTTGGCTAATTTTGGTTTGTGGGAATTGGGGAAATGGTTTGTGTTGATAAGTTAAACCGGACTTTAGGCTTGAAAATCCCATGCTGGGAACGGGTCTCCATTGGGCGCGTGGGGGCAATGAGTGGATGGGTATTTTGTTGGGTTATTAGTTTCGGGTCACTGGATTGGTGGATGGTGTCGGATTGTTGATGGGTGCGGTCGACGGAATAGGACAGTGAGTGAGCTGTGTCTGGGAAAGACATCGGGTTGGGTGGGTGCGACGAAGGGTCGGGTAGGGTCGACGATCTGGGTATACCGATGTGGTGTGGGTTAGGGCTGCAGTGGTGGTATGGTAGTGGTGGTCCAGGGATTGGAAGTTGTACGGGTTCAGAGTTCTAGTGACTGGTAAGGTTTCGATGGAGGGGTGGGTGACTGGGTTGTCGGTTATAGTGGTTGTTGGAGGCGGTGACATAGTTGGTGGTGGTTGAGGGTTCAAGTTGGTGGTAAGGATGTTAACCAGTAGTGATACAGAGACGTTGGGCCGATTGCCGGTGGTGGTGGAAATCAGCGATGTCTGTGACAAAACTAGAGACGATTCAGAGGTGGTCGTCGGGACGGTGGTTGCTCGACCGAGAAGAGACTGGGCAGAGGCAGTGGGTACAGTGGTTGCTGCCGAAATAGTGACAACGCGGCTTATAGCTAGACGGAGAAGCAGTGATGTGTCAGACTAGTCTAAAAATGTGTAATCTGAATTCTGGAATTCTTGGATATTTGTGAATGGGAAGATTGCTCGTCAAACGTGACGTGACGTGACGTGAGACGGTGATTTTGTGAGAAGACAAACCGTAGCACAGATATCCCCTATGATTTGACGAAAAACCTTAGAACACACAAGGGGTGATGCGGGGTGCAAGTTTATGTGGGGCCGTGGAGGCAAGATTCGTGTAGCACATGCAGCCAAAAATTCATAAGTGCTCATAAGTTGGGATCTTACAAAATAGAATTTCAGTGGATGTTCTATTTTGGAGAGTCTGAGTGGGCAAAATATTTAGAATATATTCGGCCATTTTCACAGCATAGACCAAACGGGAGGGGGAAGGGAGGCATGAAATAGGATTGTACGAACCATGTTATTGATAGTGCGAATAATTCGTTCAGCCTTGCCATTTTGGGAGGAGGTGTGGGGACACGAGAATAGGAAAACTATGTCATTAGTAGAGCAAAAATTGTGAAACGCAGAATTATTAAACTCACGACCGTTATCACATTGAAGTGATTTTATGTCTTTTTCAAATTGTGTTTTGACATAGACACGGAATGTAAGAAACTTGGAAAACACTTCAGACTTGAATTTAAGCGGATAGACCCAGACAAAGTGAGAAAAGTCATCTAATATGACGAGATAAAATTTATGACCCAGTGAGCTAGTAATGGGAGATGTCCATAAATCTGCATGAATAATGTCAAAGGGAGAATACATAACACTTGAAAAAGACTGAAACGGAAGGCGAACATGTTTGCCTAAAGGACAAGAAAGACACTGTTGGACAAATTTTTCATTATGACAATGAATCAAATTATTATTTCTAAGAAAATTTAAAATAGGGGCTCCTGGGTGTCTAAGTCTATTGTGCCAGGTTGACGGAGAAATTATTGCTAAAGCGGTGGGAGGAGTGACATGGGCAGTTAGAGATGTGGGAGGGTTCACACTAGCAACGGACGTGGATAGGAAATGATAGAGATCACCCTCACTATTGCATCTCGTAAGGAGTTTCCCGTTACGAAAAATCCAAACAGATCAAATTAATTGATACATAATTATCGATGGTAAATTTCCTAACGGAGTTGGAGATTAGGTTTTTGATAATGTTATGAGCATATAAGACGTTATTCAGAGAGAAAATGAGGATGCGGTGGTGGGGTTTGTGTGTGGCCAAACCTTTGAATTGGAATGTGATGACCGCTTCCAATCATAATAGATTGTGGAGTATTTAAACTTCGCAGTTGAGAAAGATTACCAGAATTGTTGGTGAGGTGAGACGTGGAACCTATATTCATATACCACGCATTATCGGGCTGCCAAGGAGTCAATGTGAGGAAAGTCGGGCCCAAATTAGATTGGGAGAGGCATGGAGCGGACTGCGGGGCTCCTGGAAATAGGGTCGGATTATTGTGGCCCATTGACTGGCCTGGGGCGGACTGGTAGGCTGCATGAAATTGGGTCCAAAATTGGTTTCCAGAACTTGGGTTGTTAGGCTGCCAGAGGTTGGGCCACGGCTATAGCCCCAACTGCTGCTGGGTCGCGGCTGTTGATTGCATGTCCCTAAATACTGAGCAGTGTTGTGTCGACGCTACTATGAATTTTTTTTCGGGCAAGAGGTGAAACAAATCAGAGTACTATTTCTTTGATCTTGGAAATAGAAAAAAAAAAGAACAACCGAATGAAAAAAAATCAGAATTCTTGGGAAAAGAAACAGCACAGACGCTGGTTTTGAGGAAACTGAGGAAGAAAAAAAAACTCGATTTTGAAAGAACAAGAAATCAGAAATTCTCTTTTGGGAACAGTGAGGCAGAGAAATCAGACTTTTGTCTCTCGGGAACAGAGAAGCAGAGAAATCAGATAATTGTTCTTGGGAACAAAGGGCAGTCGACGGTTTGTGGAGGAAGAAGGAAAATAGGATTTAGGTTTTGGCTCTTGATATCATGTAATATTGTATTAATCTTTCTTGGAGCCTTTCTTATATATATATATATTACAATGTGGAATCCTAATACAATAAGGATCATATATCTACCATAATTATACAATATTAAATATTATAAAATATATGAAGTATATTTAATAATATACGTTAATAAACACGAGATTCAGCCCGTTGGCAATTAGCTTACGTGTGAAATTGTTAAACAAAAAACATATTTAAAAATAACAGAAAGAAAAATAATAAGAAGAAAACAAAAAAGGAAAAGAAAATCTGTTAAATTATTTCCATGCTTATCGTCTTATACCAAGAATCTTCCGACCTTTACCTAAAATCAACTACACATTACAGTTCAATCCTATATCTACTACTAACAATCCTAACCGTAGATCATCCCTATCACAGAGTATCTTCATCACTTAACTACCATAAATGCCGGAACATAATTTAACTGTGCACCGAGAAGTATATTCACAGCCCTTTCTTAACTTCTTTTTTTCAGTTCCTTATTTAACCAAATCATAAACAGATAATTAACTAAAATTTAGTTAAAACAATCTGTTTTCACAATTCCCTCTTCTTCTTCCCTCCTATCTACTACTAATAATCCTGACCGTTCATTCTCCCCACCATAAATGAGCTTCATCATCAAACCACAATAACTACTGGAACATACTTTTAACTATGTGCCCAGAGGTATAGGATCACTGTCCTATTTCAACTTCTCTTTTTTTTCGGTGCCTTATTTATATTAAGAATTGTATGAATTTTCAACCTTCTTTGAATTCTATCATAATAGTATTAATTTCAAAAAACAAATTGGTGAAAAATGTTTTTTTTTTAGAAAATGGCTCTATCACATTTATCTTTTTTTCTTGGAGGAGAAACTTTGTACTTCTATAAATAGAATATATATTTTTTTTCATACACAAAACAATAGCATCCACAATGTAGTCGTTTAAAGAATTTTATTTAGGGAGAGATTTTTCTCTCAATAGTTTAATATTTTTGATATGTAGGTCACTTGACCAAATCATATTAAATATTATGTTTTTTTAGTATAATTTTTGTGTCGTTTGATTTATCGTCGTTCAAAGTTTGTAATTATTAACCTCCGCATACCGTCCTGATTTTTCGATTACCAACAAGTGTTATCAGAGTCAAGGTTCAGCGAGGTCAAAGACATGATTCAAGGTGGGTTCAAATAAAGAGCAATCAATTTGGCGATAATGAAGAGTTTTCTCAAATAAAAGAAGAAGAAAAAATCCGAGCTACTATATGTGGAGAAAAAGTTTCAATCATATTTTCAAAAACCTGCTGCTACATCTTTAAAATCAAAATCCATTTTTAACCTGCAAATGGCTCATTTTAACCCTGTAAAGGGCTCACTTTTAACCTTCAAATGACTTATTTTTAACCTGTAAGGGCTTCGATACTTTTAACCCGCAAGACTCTAATACTTTTTAACTCGAAAGAGCTCCAATACTATTAACCCTCAATGATCCATTTAAACACGTCAAGCAGCAATGATGAAGATTATATGAGGAGAATCAAGATTATTTGTCAGAACACTCATGCCAATGGGAGATTTTTCAAAAATTGCCCTGAATTTTCTACCTTATTTGGATTCTACCATAATTTTATTTTACTTCAAAAGGAATTTTTTGGTGGAAAAGGTTTCTTTGTATAAAATGACTCTACCATATTTACCCTTTTTTTGGAGGAGAAGTTTTGAATTCTATAAATAGAATATATTTTCTTATCATACACAATACAATAACATCCACAATGCAGTCATTTAGAGAATTTTGTTTAGGGGGAGATTTCTCTCTCAATAGGTTTAATATTTTTTATATTAGTTTCTTAATATGTAAGTCACTTGATCAAACCATATTAAATATTATACTTTTTTAGTATAGTTTTTGTGTCGTCTGATTTATCGTCATTCAAAGTTTGCAATTATTAGCTTCCGCATGACGCCCTATTATTTCGAACCCAATAATTTAACCAAATCATCAACATTTATTAACCAAAATTTAGTTAAAACATTAACAACAACTATAACATACCTAGTGAAATTTCACAACGTGGGGTCTGGGGAGGGTATAATGTACACAGACCTTAACTCCACCTTGGTAGGTAGAGTGACTGTTTTCGGTAGACCATCGGCTCAAGACAAAGCATAACCAGGCAAAACAAGCAAATCAAAACAAAGTATGAAAAACGGTGAGACTCAGATGAGGAATTAAAGCATTGTGAATATGCATATAGTAAAATCAAATAAGCAATGGTAGTGTATACTAACAACAGGAAGCAGTAGTTAACACAACTAAATAAGATAAATAAATTACACTAAAGAACACATAGCAACAGGAATCAAACTACAGGGTACTATAAAGCATAATGCGCATATAAGTGTGATAGGTTAATCGAGCCTACACTAATAACACTACATTATCATTTTGTAAGCGTAAGTGGGATTACGCTCGACTACCTACTACCCTAATTCGTGTCTTCCACAACCCCCTATCTAAGGTTATGTCCTCAGTAAGTTGCACCTGCGCCATATCCCGTCTAATCACCTCTCATAAATACTTCTTTGGCCCACCTCTACCCCTCTTGAACCCGTCTATAGCCAACCTCTCATATCTCCGCACTGGGGCAACCATGTCTCTCCTCTACACATGCCCAAACCATCTCAACCTCGCTTCCCACATCTTATCCTCCACCGAGGCCACTCCCACTTTATCCTGGATAACATCATTCATAATCCTATCTCTCCTTGTATGCCCACACATCCATCTCAACATCCTCATCTCCGTAACTCTCATATT
The DNA here is from genome assembly GCA_029783415.1 of Anisodus acutangulus. Taxonomy (NCBI): domain Eukaryota; kingdom Viridiplantae; phylum Streptophyta; class Magnoliopsida; order Solanales; family Solanaceae; genus Anisodus; species Anisodus acutangulus. The sequence goes on along the minus strand of CM056507.1, from coordinate 30,045,172 downwards.
TTGTATGTGTGAAGTCTTGACTAGCCAACACTCCGCTCCATACAACATAGTAGGTCTAACCACCGCCCTATAGAACTTGCCTTTAAGTTTAGTTGGCACATTTTTGTCGCACAAGACTCTAGATGAAAGCCTCAATTTCATCCACACTGCCCCAATACTATGTGTGACATCGTCATCAATCTCTCAATTTCCTTGGATAATAGACCCTAGGTATTTGAAGCTTCTTTTTTTTGGAATGACCTGAGTACCAAGCCTCACTTCCACGCCTGTCTCAGGATTGCTCACGTTGCTGAACTTGCACTCCAAATATTCTATATTGGTCCTACTCAACCTGAACCCTTTAGACTCTAGAGTCTGTCTCTAAACCTCCAGCTTGGCGTTCACTCCGCTACAAGTCTCATCAATCAGGACTATGTCATCTACAAATAACATACACCGTGGTACCTCCCATTGGATTTGTCGCGTCAGTCCGTCCATGACTAAGGCAAATAGGAATGGGCTAAGAGCTGATCCCTGGTGCAGCCCTATCGTCACTGAGAAGTGCTCCGAGTCTCCTCTTACTGACCGTACCCTAGTCTTGGCTCCATCATACATATCATTGATCGCCCCAGTGTACGCCACAGGTACACCTCTAACCTCCAAACATCTCCATAGAACCTCCCTAGGGACTTTGTCGTATGCATTCTCGAGGTCAATGAAAACCATATGTCAATCTTTCTTCCTCTCCATATACTGCTCCACCAACCTCTTAATAAGATGAATGGCTTCGGTAGTCGAACGCCTCGGCATGAATCCAAACTGATTCTCGGAAATAGACACGTATTTCCTCACCCTCATCTCCACGACCCTTTTCCAAACTTTCATAGTGTGGTTCAGCAGCTTGATACTCCTATAGTTGTTGCAACTCTAAATATCACCTTTGTTTTTGTACAAGGGAATCATTGTACTCCACCTCCATTCTTCGGGCATCATTGTCGTCTTAAAAATAACGTTAAACAACTCAGTAAACCACTCCAAACCTGCCCTGCCTGCGCTCTTCCAAAATTTAACTGGGATCTCATCAGGCCCGGTCGCCCGTGCCCTGCGCATCCTGCGAATAGTACCCTTAACCTCTTCAACCTTAATATTTCTACAATACCGAAAATCTCGGTACCTACCAGAATGCTCCAGATCTCTCAGCACAATGTCTTCGTCTCCTTTTTCATTCAAGAGTTTATGGAAGTAAGTCTGCCACCTCTGCCTAATATGCGCTTCCTCCACCAGTACTTTGATGTCCTCGTCCTTGATGCACCTCACGTGATCCAAGTCATGGGCCCTTCTTTCCCTTGCATTGGCTAGTTTGTACAATTTTTTATCCCGCATTTCTCCTCTAATTCCACATATAGGCGTTCAAAAGCCGCCGTTTTCATCGCCATAACCACTTGTTTTGCCTCATTCCTCGCCATCTTATACAATTCTCTATTTGTCCACTTCTCCACCTCATCCTTGCTTTCTACCAATTTTCATATATGCCGATTTGTTTGCTTTCACCTTTTTTTGAACTTTACCATCCCACAACCAGTCCCCTCGATACCCACCACTATTACCCCCACGAGGCCCCTAGCACTTCTCTAGCTACCTCCCGAATGTAACTGGTTGTCTTGTCCCACATACCGATCGCATCTCCACTACTCTCCCAAGCCCCATTGGCCATCAACCTCTCCCCGATCTCATTTGCACTAGCCATGGTCAAACTCTCCCGTTTTATTCTTAACCTGTCATCCACAACCCTCTTCTTCTTCTCTAACTTGATCTCCAAATCCATCACTAAGAGCTTATGTCGGGCTGTAAGATCCTCATTCGGAATAACCTTGCAGTCTTTACAAAGACCTTTATCAACCTTCCTAAGGAGCAAAAAGTCTATCTAATTCTTAGCCACTGAACTACGAAAAGTCACCAAGTGTTCCTCTTTATTCAAGAACATCGAATTTGCTATCACCATCCCACTAGCTCTAGCGAACTCCAAAAGGGAGACGCCTCCCCCATTCCTGTCCCCGATTCCAAAGCCTCCATGCACGTCGTCATAACCCCCGGCAGTGACCCGATATGATCATTGAAATCCCCTTATACAAATAACTTTTCAGTGGCTGGTATGACTCCCACTACTTTGTTCAAATACTCCCAAAAGCGTCTCTTCTCCTCTTCGTCCAAACCCGCCTGCGGCGCATAAACACTAATAATGTTCATAGTGCACCCTTCAACTACCAACTTGATCGCCATCATCCGGTCATTGACCCCCATCACCTCTACCACCTGCTCCCTTAGCTCGCTGTCAACCAAAATGCCTACCCTATTCCTATACTGCGACCTACCCGAGAACCATAACTGATACCCGTTTACATCATTAGCCTTAGGTCCTACCCATTTGGTCTCCTGGACACAGACTATATTAATTCTCCTCTTCTTAAGAATCTTAACTAGCTCTATGGACTTCCCCGTTAAAGTCCCAATGCTCCAAGACCCTATTCTCAGTCTAGCCTCTCCCTTATCCCACGTACCCCCCTAACCATCGCTCCGGTCCCCGACCGAGAACATGACCCTAGTTTACCATCATTTACCAAAGCCACTAAAGAAAATATAAAATAATAAATTACTCAAGCGTTTACCCTAAAACAAGAAGGGTCAAAGTGCAAGCACAAGTTAACTAAAACAATCTGTTTCACAATTCCCTCTTCTTCTTCCCTCCTCTCTCTACTACTAATAATCGTGACCGTCCATCATCCCCATCACAAATTAGCTTCATCATCAAACCGCAATAACTGCTAGAACATACTTTTAACCATGTGCCGAGAAGTATATGATTACATCCTAATTTTAACTTTTTTTTTCGGTGCTTTATTAACCAAATCATAAACAGATAGTATTAACCAAAATTTATTTAAAACACAGTTCCCTCCTCTTCTTCCATCTTCTCTCTACTACTAATAATCCTAACCGTCCACCTCCCTATCACAGATTAGCTTCATCATCAAACCGTAATAACTGCTGGAACATACTTTTAACTTTGTGCCGAGAAGTATACGATACATCCCTATTTTAACTTCTTATACGGTGCCTTATTTAGTCAAATCATATCAATATTAACAAGAATTTAGTTAAAACAATCTGTTTTCACAATTCCCTCCTCTCGACTACTAATAATCCTGACTTCCACCTCCCCATCACAGATTAGCTTCATCATCAAACTGCAATAACAGCTGGAACATACTTTTAACTGTGCACCGAGATACAACATTTTTTTAACTTTTTTTTCCAGTGCCTTATTTAACAAAAATCATACATACATGCCCTCTTGATAAAAAAGAGTGTCTACTTAGCTATTTGCATACTCTTTAAGAAAATATCATTTTTTACGTAAAAATATATAATTTAATTAAAATATTCTAATTAAATGAGTATTTCGATTTAGTCACCTAACACTTAATAAAAATAAAATAACTTACTAAGTGAATATTCTTTTCGATAAAAAATAAAGGCTAAGTACATACCGTTTTGGTCCGGAGGGAGTATTAAGTATTAACCAAAATTTAGTTAAAACAATCTATTTTCACAATTCCCTCATCTTCTTTCATCCTCTCTCTACTAGTAATAATTGACCGTCCATCCTCCCCATCACACATTAGTTTCATGATCAAGCTGCAATAACCGCTGAAACATACTTTTAACTTCGTACCGAGAAGTATACGATTACATCCCTAATTTAATTTTATTTTTTGGTGTCTTATACTTTATCTGTCCCAATATATGCAACATCATTTATTTTTTGGTCTATCTAAAAAAGAATGTCACGTTTATATATTTAAAAATAATTGAACTTTATGAAATATTTATAGCTATACATTTATATCAGACTTGTTTTGAATGATACATTTTAGAACTACTCGTTTCTTTCTTAAATTTCGTGCCCAAATAAAATGATGAAAGTATCAAGAATCTTCCTACCGCTACCGAAAATCAACTACACATTACACTTCAATCCTATATCTACTACTAACAATCCTAACCGTGATCATCCCTATCACAGAGTATCTTCATTATCCCACTACTACAAAAGCTAGAACATACATTTAGCAATGTACCGCGAAGTACACGATTACAGGATTTTTTAACTTCTTTTTTTCGGTGCCTTAATTAACCAAAATTTAGTTAAAACAATCCGTTTCACAATTCCCTCTTCTTCTTCCCTCCTCTGTCTCTCTCTCTCTAGAACCTTCCCTATTCCAATTTTCTCTATCTACCTATACATATACAACCCTGTATCTACACCTATAACAATCTCTATTCCTTCTTCTTTGATTGTGATATATTGTGATATTACTACGCTCTCTGTCGGTTGTTGTTTCCGTTCATTTTTCATATTTTTCCTGTTTTTTACGAAATCTTTTCTAATGGAGATGAAAATGGAGGATTCGTATCTGCTTTCGTTGCTTTCTGTGATTTCTTCTGGAAGATTCGCTTCTAAAAATCGAATAGTTATTACACGTTTCACGAAGATACCTATAATACCGGCCACGCCTCGATATTGTAAGTTTAGGGTTTGCTAAAATCTTCTGTTACCGTTGCTTAAATTTGCGTTTTAGTTGTATTGTTGTTACTGCCTGAAGCTGAATTTGAAGAATTTGCGTGTAATTTCGTCAAAATGTTGCGAATTTCGTGGATTAAGTTCGGTATATTTGTGGCAATTGTTTGTTCGGATTTACCGAGTTCTGAATTTCGTGTTTGATAATTGTGCCGAATTTCGATAAGTTGAAGAATTAGTGTGGAATTTCGTTAAGTTGTTGCGAATTTCGTGATTTTGAAGTTATTAAGTTCGGTATACTTTGTGGCAATTGTTCGTTCGGATTTACCGAATTCTGAATTTCGTGTTTGATAATTGTGCCAAATTTCGAGAAGTTGAAGAATTAGTGTGGAATTTCGTTAAGTTGTTGCGAATTTCGTGGTTTTGAAGTTGTTCGGTATACTTTGTGGCAATTGTTCGTTCATATTTACCGAATTCTGAATTTCGTGTTTGATAATTATGCCAAATTTCGAGAAGTTGAAGAATTAGTGTGGAATTTCGTTAAGTTGTTGCGAATTTCGTGGTTTTGAAGTTGTTAAGTTCGGTATACTTTGTGGCAATTGTTCGTTCTGATTACCGAATTCTGAATTTTCTGTTTGATATTTCTGTCAAATTCGAGAAAAGTGTGTAGTTCGTTGTTGTATTTCATGCGAAAATTTGAAAAGATTTAGTCGCGTTTGGTGATTTCTGCGACTATATGGACAATATTGAAAATCTGGTTAGAAATCTGTTGGCTTGATTCCAGAATTGGTGTGGGATTTCGTCAAGTTGTTGCGAATTTCGTGCTATTGAAGTTGTTAGGTTCTTCGGTACTTTGAGGAATTGTCGGAGTTACCCAATTCTGAATTCCTTGTTTGGTAATTCTGCCAAATTCGAGGAAGGTGCTTCTTTCGTTGTTGCATTTCACGCCAAAATTCTAAAAGAAATAGTCTCATTTGGTGATTTCTGCAATTATATGGACAATATTGAAAATCTAGTAAAAAATCTGTTGGCTCTTGTTGTTTGGAGTACTTGATTCGAGAGGCCACTGTTTGAAACATTTAAGAGAATTGTGTTTGTTAATTGAAAAATAAGTTGTTCTCTGAGTTGAAACTAGAAAATTGGTTTGTGGACGTATCGAATGGCGGGTAGGCAACTAGATTTCCCTAAGACAAGTGCTTGTAACTTGAAAGAGCAATTAGTGAGGAGAACTTTGCATAATGTGAGGTCTCAAGGGCACACATACATTGATCTTAGAGAGGATGGGAAGAGGTTGGTCTTTTTCTGCACGCTATGTCATTCTCCATGCTACAGTGATTCTGTTCTGTTTAATCATTTAAAAGGTAGTCTCCATACTGAAATGGTTGCTGCTTCTAAAGCGACGTTGTTGAAACCTAATCCTTGGCCTTTCAACGATGGTGTACTTTTCTTTAATGATCCGGAGCAAGATAAGCGTTCACCTATTGTGAATGCTGGGCAAAGTAGGCCGGTTGACACTTGTCTTGCAGATGAAAGTAACCTTTCTATAGTTGAATATGATGGCAACTTGGGACCTAGTGGGGATGCACATGTTGACCAGGATGAGTATGAAGAGAGTGATAACTTGGTTATTCCGGGCGTGTTGTGTAAAGATGAATTATCTGATCTTGAAGTGAAGCTTATTGGTATTGGACAAATCTCCATGCGGCTTGCTGTACAGGACATTGACTCGAAAAGAATTCGTAAACTATGGTGTGAATGGTTGGCAAAGAAGGATTCTGATGATATCGATGCCTCTGCGGTTCCAGATCATGACTTTGCGGTTGTTACATTTCCTTATAACTATAATTTGGGTAGGAAGGCATTACTTGATGACAGATTTTTGCTCCCCTCCAGTCCTTATTCAGAATCTGAGGAAATCAGTGTCGATGGAAAGAGGAAGAGAAAGTCATTTTCAGACCCAGAGGATATCAGTGAGTCTCTGAGTAATCATGGTGATTCTTCTTGGGAAGAATCTCAATCAACAAATAGCTCAAATATGAAACTGATATTGGGCACATGTGATGATCAACAAGTGAGTTCAAGAATTATAACCAGCAAAACTATGAGGAGAGAGTTGAGGAAACAACAGCGAGTAGCTTCTGAGAGAATGTGTGATATCTGCCAACAGAAAATGCTTCCTGGTAAGGATGTGGCAGCTCTTCTGAACAGGAAATCTGGAAGACTTGTGTGCAGCAGTAGAAATTTGACAGGGGTAAACACTGCTCTCTGTTGTTTTTTCCATATGATATTTGTTTATTATTGTGTTCTAGACTTGATCTCCTCTTTTGGAACCTTATCAAAGATCCATTACCAAAATACACACTGCATGCACTTACAATTTCCTGTGTCAATACAGGCGTTTCATGTGTTCCACATATCGTGCCTCATTCATTGGATACTTCTATGTGAATTGGAAACTTATGATAAACCTTTTGACGAACCAAAAGTGGAAATGAAAGCAAAACGAAGAACTAAGAGGAAGACCGGAGCCAAACGCAGTGCAAAAGGGGAGAAAGATGAGATAAAAGCGGTGAGGCAGATATACTCAGTGTTCTGTCCAGAATGCCAGGGCACTGGTATAAGCATTGAGGGAGAGGAGTTGGAGAAGCCTACTGTCTCGCTGTCTGAGGTTTTTGCTCTCATTACACCTCTACTTCAACTTCCCTCTTTTGCTCCCCCCCCCCCCCCCCCAAAGAATAAAAGAAAAGAAGAAAAAGTGTATTTTGCTGGGATTGTTGTTGATCACCATGCTAATGCTATTTAATTCATTTGCATATTCTGTTTCTTCCGTGTCCAATAGCTTCTTATTTTACTTCAGTTTCAAAAAATATCTTCTTATTTTGCTAACAAACTATAGTCTCTGCTCCTGTATGCATAATGCAGTTTGGGGAAAAGTTAGTGTAACCAATTTATTTCTGGGTACACCCAGTGGAATCCCACAACGTGGGGTCTAGGGAGGTAAAGTGTACGCAGACCTTACCTCTACCGTGGTAGGTAGAGCGGTTGTTTTCGAGAGACCCTCGGCTCAAGACAAAACATAATCACAAGCAACGCAAGCAAAGCAAAGCAAGAGAAACGATCAGACCCAGATAAGAAATTAAAGTAGTATGAACATGTTGATAACAAAAGTGAATAAGCCATGATAGCGCATTCTGAAAAAGTAAGTAGTAACTAGCGCAGGTAAATAAGCTAAACAAAGTACACTAAAATACTGCGCCTATAAGTGTGATAGGCTAATCGGCCCTACAGTAATAGCGCTACAACTATTATTTTGTAGCCAACACTCCGCCCCATACAACATAGTCGGTCTAACCACCACCCTATAGAACTTGCCTTTAAGTTTTGGTGACACCTTTTTGTCGCACAAGACTCCAGATGTGAGCCTCCATTTCATCCATCCTGCCCCAATACGATGTGTGACATGGTCATCAATCTCTCAATTCCCTTGGATAATAGACCCGAGGTACTTGAAGCTTCCTTTCTTTTGAATGACCTGAGTACCAAGCCTCACCTCCACGTCTGTCTCAGGGTCGCTTCTGTTGCTAAACTTGAACTCCAAATATTTTGTCAACCAACCTAAACCCTTTAGAGTACTCTGCTGGCTTATCAAACCAGCAGGTGTGGTGGGGGCCAGAGGTCATTTAGACATGCATGTCCATATTATACTCACTCGAGTGCAGTCAGTTTTGACTATGAGTGGATGTGACTGAAGTTATTACTTGTTAGCTCATTTCTTCAACTTGATTTCAGATGTTCAAGTACAAAATTAAACTCAGTGATGCACGTAAAGCATGGATGAAGAATCCTGAGGTGTTGCACAACTGCTCAACAGGCTTCGATTTACCATCTGAGCATGATGATCTTTTCCAGGTTGGAATATTTGAGCTTATGTCTATACACTAAAAGGAGAAAGTCTTCAAGCATCTTACTGTACTTTTCTTTTTGCTCTTTAGCAGCAATATGTTTCACCACTCAAGTTGCTGCACTTCTATCATGCTAATGTTTCGAGCTGAGCTATATTTCCGATGAGTCACATTGACGAGCATTCACAACTGTGATATGTGTAAGAGGCTTTACAGCTGTGATGTGTAGAACTTACTCTTTCTGTCGATATTAACCTTTTGTAAATGTCACGTGTCTGACAAAACTATTGGTTGCTGAAGTAGCATATATAGACTGTAGAGATGAATGTGTAATATAACAAGAGATGATTTTTCAATTGAGATGTACTCCAATTTGCCAGAGATGCATATATCATGTTTCCAAGGTCTGAGACTAACATAAATTGTTAGGTGGCACATATTTCTTTCGTGATAGAGCAGTTTAAATCTTTTCTGTGAAACCCTGGATAACAGGGTTGAGAAATACTTCTCTAGGCTTGAGATTATATCAATGTGGATCTGAATCAATGTGGATCTGTGGAGGTGTGCTAACTGTTTGAATATTGTCTAGAATCCTTATTTCTTTGGTAATCAGCAGTGTAAGTGCTTCAAAGCATCTTCTGTGCAAACAGAAAGCATTGTCTAGTAGTGTTCAATTCTGCTTTAAACCATTCAACTATGTTTTCTTTTTTCTGTGCAAGAATTGTCTGACTAATTGAAGTTGTTACTTTATTTTCATTATTTACGACTCCTTCCATCTCAATGTACTATATGTTTACGAGTATTTCAATTCTTTAAATGTGTGATAATAATTGTTAATGGTTTTTATCCTTTTTTTTCTGTATATTGCCGAATAGTTTCATTGAACATTTTTTAGCAAGTCCATATCTTTTCAATGCCTTATTTGACGCTCTACTCTTTTCTAATTGATCTTATGATTTAACACCTTTCATGATACCAGTTGAGTTGTAGAGTTTTGGCAACGTTGGGACTTTTTCTTGGTTTATTTTGATCTTCTTCATTCCTTGAATCATATTTTTCATAAGCAAATCTGTTTTTCTTGGCCATGTATTTATTCTTTACTGGATCCTACGTATACTTTTGCAAATTCTACTCGGAAACTTAATGTCAACTTATTCTTTCTTTCATCTCTTAACGAGCAAATGTGAATGGGAAGCAAGACGATCCAATCAACTAGCAAATGTGAATTGAGATTTCCTACCAAATACCAATGAAGTAGCAAGCAGCCATCAATTGATTGAAGCAATGGTAGTGGATGGTGAAGTGCTAACAATATATTATATTAGTTAATGAAAGTGCTGAGGAATTATGCAGGTATCAACTTCCCAAATATAAGAAACCACTCCAGCCAGACAAAGAAACAAAAGGGGAGAAAGAGAGCCAAAATATATGACATTTCCATGTATTTGGAAAGTTGTCCTGCATCACTCTTCCACAGATACGATGTTAGTGCACATATTTTAATGATGACTTAATTGTTGATGCAGCTGGAAAAAGAATCTCGTTGGATTTACAAAGCCTATTTTTAAAGATTCTCAATATTTTGTCAAGATTGGTACAACTCCAGTAAGGAAAAGCTATAATATCAAAGGAGTCAATATTTCATAAGATTCTCAATATTTTGTCAAGATTGGTACAACTCCAGTAAGGAAAAGCTATAATATCAATAGAGTCAATATTCAATAAGATTCTCAGATCTAATGCGCACAAGTTAAGGAAAGATTGAAGGCTCATTAAAGGAAGCAAGTATCAAGACTCGCCAAGCCCCTAGCCCTAGAAGGAAACGAGATTGAGAAGATATTTGGAAGATCAAGAAGTACAGCACTGATTGAAGAAATATTCAATAGATCAAGATCAACGGTCATCAACTAAGCTCTTAACTTGGAAAGATCAACACTCTTGGGTTGCTATATATGTCCTTCAACGGCCACTTACTTGAAGGCTATATATCAAAGCTCAACCGATGAGAAGACATTTACTGAACTCAACCTTCTTAGTTTTTTTCTTTTTTTTATCTCTACTTTTCACAGATATTGTAATTCTTAGTGTTTTACTGTGTAACAAAAAGAGAGGAGAGAAAAACATTGTTGGTGAGACATAATATCAAAAGAATAACGAGTGATTGAGAGTAGACGTAGGAACTACACTTTACAACCATTGTACCAAAAAAATATATTACCAATAGCTATAGAGAATACTCTCGTAATCTAAGTGGACTGGACTAAGACCCACATTGGATCCCAACTAGTATAAAAATATTCGGTGTCATTACTTTACAGCTTTTACTTTTGCAATTCCTTTAGAATAATTCTGCATAGTCGACTACTATTCTAAGTTAGTCAACTCAAAAGTAAAAAGGCTACAATTCACCCCCTCCCATCTTTCACTTTTAATTGGTATCAGAGCTGGTCTCACAAAATTTATTGCTTAACAACAAGTAAGGAAAGATCATGTCAAATCATATTATTATTGGTGCTCTATTTCAAGAAGGAACCTTATAAACAAGGCCACTATATTTCAATGGAAAACACTTTTCTCATTGGAAGATCATAATGGAAACATATATCAAGTCATATGATGTAAAAATCTGAAGGATCATCAAACTTGGAGACATTCCCTTGCCGAAGTCAAAGTCTGATGAAAAGAAGAAGGAATGTTTTGCTTCAACTGATGAATTGCCTGTCTTGCTGACTACACTGATGAGCAAATGGAAGTAATACAGCTGAACTTAAAGGCACAGAACTTATTATACAATGCAATCAGTGGAGAAGAATATGAAAAGATTTTCACCTGTGAAACTGCCAAAGAAATGTGGGATAAGTTGAAAGTCACATATAAAGGTACTGACAAGGTGAAAGAAATAAGTATCAGCCTTCTAATTTACGAGTATGAAACTTTTAAGATGAAAGAAGAAGAAACTGTGGAGGACATGTTTTCAAAATTCAACAAGATTCTTGGAGAACTAAAAGACTCAAGAAAGGTCTTTTGATCTATGGATAATATAAGAAAAATTCTCAGATGTTTGCCTCCTCAATGGAATGCAAAAGTGGTGGCTCTTAGAAGTATAAATCTAAAAATCTCACCTATGATGAAGTACGTGGAGATCTAATTGCTTTTGAAAAGACTTATCTAAACAAGCTCGGACAGGAAAAAGCAGGAAAAAAGTGGTAGTCTTTAAATCTCAGGTGGAGGAACATGATGATGATGACATAAGAGAAGAAGAAATTTCCATGATATCAAGATCAGTCATGGAAGCCATGAGAAGATCCAGGATCAAAAAAAGAGAAAATCAAATCTACAGAAAAGGAAAACGTTTTTCTAAATAGAGCAAGAATGATGACAAATGCTTTGAGTGTGAAAATTATGATCATATTGTATCTGAGTCCAGAATCCAAATGTAGACTATCTAGAGGTTACCAAAGAAATAGGGCCTTCAACCACTGGAGTGAAGATGAGATCTCTGAAAATGAAAAAGAAGAAATGGGCAACATGTGCTTCATAGCAATTGATGAACGCAACGAGGTAAGATCTAATACATGTTCTAATTGTAATGATACGCAATAATTGTTAGACCAAATCCTAAAAGATCTAAATAGAGTTTTTAATGAACTTAGAAAATTATAAAAAGAAAAAAGAGACTGAAAAAATTAAATTGCAAGTATGTGAAATAGAAAGAGACCTTCTTCAAGAAGAAGTTCATGATTTGCAATTGCAGCTAAATGGCCTGTGCAAATGAAGCAATCATAGTTTAATTAGGTCTAACCAGTCGACTAGAAGTAACTAGTCAACTGGAAAGAAACCTATCAGTGACAAGACCGCTTCATGCAATACTTTTGGAAAGTCCATGTCTTACAATATGATAGAACAGTTGACTGGATCTATCAAGTCAACTGATAGAACTCTAAAGTATGAAAAATCTATCTCAGACAAGTCGACTACCAAAACAGTCACTGAAGAACCTCTTTCTCAAAGCGATTTTTGTTATGGTAAAACCGGGCATACATTTTTTAACTCATTAGTCTACTGCACCTGGTTGGATTTGGAAATCAAAGTATGACACAAAAGGTCATAAAACTAACCAAAAAGGACCCAAGAAAACTTGGGTACCTAAAAGAAAGTAATTATTCTATTTTGCAGGAACACCACAAGAAGAAATCAAAAGGTAAATGGTACATAGATAGTGCGTGTTCAAATCACATGACTGAAAATAAAAGCTTATTTAAATCAGTTGCTGATTACAATGGATGACCAATCACCTTTGGAGACAACTCAAAAGAAACAGTAATTGGTATAAGAATAATTGCTTTTAGTAACTCATGTGATATCACTAACGTTTATTTGGTAAAAGGTCTCAACTACAATCTACTGAGCATAAATCAAGTATGTGACTCTGATCTAAAAGTAAGATTTAGAAGGACAGATGTGTTATTGAAAATGCATCAGGAAAATTCATTCTTCCAGGAAGTAGGAATAAGAATGTGTATGTGCTAGATTCAGTCAAAAGCTCAATCAGACATATATGTTTAGCATCAATGATAGATGACCCTTGGATATGGAACAAGAAACTTGGTCATGCAAGAATACACTTAATTGAGAAACTTGCAAAATATGACTTGGTGATAGGCCTGCCTAAACTGAATTATGCCAAAGATCACATCTGTGATGCATGCCAACAAGGTAAGCAAACTAGAAACTCTTTTAATTCAAAATATATTATGCCTACAATTAAACCTCTACAACAACTGCATATGGACCTTGGTCCCACTAGAATCGCTAACATTGGTGGGAAAAGGTATGCATTTGTTATTGCAGATGATTTTCTCAATTTACTTAAGTTGTTTTTCTCACTAACAAAGATGATACTTTGATAAATTTTAAGTTTTTCTGTTAGAATGTTCAGTGTGACAAAGGTTACTATATCACTACAATACGAAATGATCATGGATGAGAATTTAAAAACAAAACATTTGAAGAATTTTGCAATGAACAAGGGTACACATAATTTCTCCTCACAAAGATCTCTTTAGCAAAATGAAGTGGTTGAACGAAAAAATCAAACTCTTCAAGACATGGCAAGAACCATGATTGTAGGAAATTCATTACCACACCACTTTTGGGCTGAAACAATAAGTACAGTTTGTCAGATTCTAAATAAGTGCCTGATTAGATCTATTTTGAAGAAAACCCTGTATGAGCTGTGGAACGGTAAGAAGACAAACATTAGTTACTTTTATCCATTTTGACGCAAATGTTTGTACAAAACAATGGAAAAGATAATTTGGATAAGTTTGATCTTAGAAGTGATGAAGATATATTTCTTAGTTACTATAACACTAGTAGATCTTATAGAGTTTTTAATAAACACACTTCTACTGTTGAAGAATCAATTCATGTAATATTGATGACTTTAATCGTGTGATTGATAAAGGTAAAAGTGCAGATGATTAAGAAGACTCACAAGTTACTGTACCTCCCTTGATTGGGACAAGCAACACTCAAGAGTCGACTAATGATCAACCTAAGTCAACTACTGACAGTGTTGAGAATGTTCCAAATGAATGGAGGAGTGAACCTGACTATCCAAAGAAATTTATTATTAGAGATTTGAATGAAGGTATGAAAACTAGAATCCCTTCAAAGAAGAATGCAAACATTGCACTCTTCTCACAACTTGATCCTAAGAAGGTGGATGACGCCTTGAAAGATGAACACTGAAAGTCTGTCATGCAGAAAAGCTGAATCAATTTAAAAAGAATAAAGTGTGGACACTTGTACTAAACCATATGGAGCATATGTTATTGGCACAAAATAAATTCACAAAAATAAATTTGAAGAATTTTGCAATGAACAAGGGTACACACATAATTTCTCATCGCCAAGATCTCCTCAGCAAAATGGAGTGGTTGAACGAAAAAATCAAACTCTTCAAGACATGGCCAGAACCATGATTGTAGAACATTCATTACCACACCACTTTTGGGCTGAAGCAATAAGTACTACTTGTCAGATTCTAAATAAGTGCCTGATTAGACCTATTTTGAAGAAAACCCCGCATGAGCTGTGAAACAGTAAGAAGCCAAACATTAGTTACTTTTATCCATTTGGATGCAAATGTTTTGTACACAACAATGGAAAAGATAATTTGGATAAGTTTGATCTTAGAAGTGATGAATGTATATTTCTTAGTTACTCTAACAATAGTAGATCTTGTAGAGTTTTTAATAAACACACTTCTACTGTTGAAGAATCAATTCATGTAATATTGATGACTCTAATCGTGTGATTGATAAAGGTAAAAGTACAGATGATTAAGAAGACTCACAAGTTACTGTACCTCCCTTAATTGGGATAAGCAACACTCAAGAGTCGACTAATGATCAACCTAAGTCAACTACTAACACTGTTGAGAATGTTCCAAATGAATGGAGGAGTGAACCTGACTATCCAAAGAAATTTATTATTGGAATTTTGAATGAAGGGATGAAAACTAGAACCCCTTCAAAGACGAATGCAAACAATGCACTCATCTCACAACATAAGCCTAAGAAGGTGGATGACCACTTGAAAGATGAACACTGAAAGTCTGCCATGCAAGAAGAGCTGAATCAATTTGAAAATAATAAAGTGTGGACACTTGTACTAAACCTGATGGAGCATATGTTATTGGCACAAAATGAATTTACAAAAATAAATTAAATGAGGTTGGTGAAGTTGTTCGAAATAAGGCTAGAGTAGTAGCCCAAGGATACTCACAACAGGAAGGAGTCGACTACGATGAAATTTTTGCTCCGGTGGCACAGTTAGAATCCATTCGCATTTTGATTTCTTATGCTTCATTTAAAGGCTTTAAACTTTTTTAAATGGATGTTAAAAGTGCTTTCTTAAATGGATGTTAAAAGTGCTTTCTTAAATGGATGTTAAAAGTGCTTTCTTAAATGGTTTTATTGAGGAAGAAGTGTTTGTAAAACAACCTCCTAATTTTGAAAATCTTAAAAAATTCTATCATGTTTTCCGACTTTTAAAAGCTCTTTATGATCTAAAACAAGCCCCTAGAGCTTCGTATGACCGCTTAAGCAACTTTTTAGTAGTACATGATTTTTCTAGAGGAAAAATTGATACCACTCTTTTCATAAAATAATCCTCAAATGAAAATTTAATCCTTCAAATTTATGCTGATGATATTATCTTTGGAAGTGGTAACCCTTTGTTATGTAAGAAATGTTGTAATCTTATGCAAAGTGAGTTCGAAATGAGCATGATGGGAGAATTAACCTTCTTCTTGGGACTACAAATCCATCGGTCTGACAAAGAAATATTTATTTGCCAAAGCAAATATACAGAGGAACTTGTTCAAAAGTATGGGATGACTGACTCAAAATCATCGGGGACTCCTAGGAGTTCTACATGTTCTCTTGACAAAAATGATGACGGTATATCTGTGGATGAGTCAAAGTATCGTGGAATGATTTGATATCTTCTATATTTAACTGCTAGTCGATTAGATATCATGTATGCAGGTGTGCACGTTTTCAATCCGCTCCTAATGAATCTCATCTAACTATTGTTAAAAGATTCTTAGATATCTTGTTAGTACTAGTTCTTATGATTTATGGTATCCTCGCACTAATAATTTTAGTCTTGAAGGATTCTCAGATGCTGACTATGCAGGGGATAAAGACGATAGAAAAAGTACAAGTGGCTCATGTCAGCTACTTAAACAATCCTTGATTTCTTGGCATAGCAAGAAATATGAATTTGTCTCATTGTCTACTAAAGCTGAATATATTGCTATTGGTCAATGTGATGCTCGATTAATTTGGATGCCTCATCAATTAAGTGATTATGACTTTACTTTTAAAACTATTCCTATCTTTTGTGATAATTCTAGTGCTTTATGTCTTTCAAAAATTTCGTGCACCATTCTAGAGCAAAGCATATAGAAAACAAGCATCATTTTATTAGGGATCATGTTGCTAAAAGAGACTTTGATTGAAAATTAATTGGCTTGACATTTTTACAAAACCATTACTTGAAGAAAGATTTTGTTTCTTTATAAAATCTCTTGGAATTTTGGAAAATTCTTTCTCAAATTAATCTGTGTGCTGTGTCTTTAATAGTTTATTTTCGTTTTGTGTTTGCTTTTACATGTGCTTAGTTTAATTATGGCTACAAATTATTTTTATTTGCTCCGTTAAATAGTTATATGCGTAATATTGGAATGAATCTTCCCTTTTCTTTTCGTCATTATTTTTCTTTTAAAAGTTCCTAGACTCATTATTATTCTGCGCCGCCTAAGATGTCGTGTGACGTTACCTTTCAAACATCACTTCCTCTTTCAATTTTCCATACATCTCTCTATTAAGAGTGGTCAGTGGACCGGGCTCGGGTCTGGCGGGCAGGGTCTGGCGGGGTCGGGGTCGGGGCGGGACGGGAGAAGGGGCGGGGTCGGGTCTGGCAGGCTCTGGCGGGGTCGGGTCTGGCGGGATTGGAGCAAGTCCTGTCCCGATCCCAATCCCGTCGGTATCGGGTCGGGGCGGGCTCGGGGCGGGGCGGGATACGACGGGTTTTCATTTTTTTTTAAATAACATATGTATAAAAAAAACTCAATAAACAAAATAAGATAGTGTAATAAAAACATCCTAAGGCTGTTTTTGTGCCTCTTATATTATTTAATAGACATATGATTTTTTTGTAATACAAATACAATTGTCTAAAATCTAAATTGCAACTTTGTGGTGTTGTCCAAAAGTTGCAAATTACATAATAAAATTACAATTAAAAAATTACATTCTCAAAAAAACCTGTTCTAATTGCTTGATGATTTCATGTGGTTCTTCGGTTGGAATTGGTATTTGTTGGTCAAATTGATCCACGTCGCTTCCACTACCTTCGGTTAAGATTTCGTTGTAGTTTTCATCATCTTCTTCATTGATCTCCGGTTGACCGCACCTTCTCCGCTCCGCTCGTATCCAATCTCTGAATAATACTGCAATTTCCAAGCTGTCTCCGGCTAATGAGTGTCTGTGGTCTCCTATTTGATATCTGCCTGCAGAAAAAGCACTTTCAGACGCAGTTGACGACGCTTGAATGTTCAAAACATCTCGAGCTATCAATGAAAGTGTCGGAAAGGTTTTCTCATTCCCCCTCCAGTATTTCAGCAAGTCTTCATGTCCATCTTCATTGATAACTTCTTGATACGGTACAGAACCCTGCAAAACAAAAATATCCAACTCGCTAATTTGGTTAGTAGTAGAGGTACGACCGCACATTCTATTTCTGAGGCTTTCAATACTAGCCGCAGAAACATCATGTCTTTTGTGAGGTTGTGTTGAAGATGAAAAAGATGGTATGGAAGCTGGTAAGTTACTAGCATTTTCTTATTGATAAAATCTATATATATTTTTGCATTGGTGTTCTACGCTAGACAATACTTCTTCTTTAGTTTGTTCAATAGGTGGTGGGTGATTTAGATTTTTGGGACTTGGAGGTGGTAGTACTTCTATACAATCGTAAATAGTTTCAATTAGTGATTTAGTACCGTCTATTTTAATAGTAGGATTTAATACAGAACCAATAATATAAATAGAGGGAATAGGAATAAAATATTTTTTTATTTTGAGAAACATTTTTTTAATAGTTGCCTTATAAGCTGGTTTTTCCATATATTCACTAAGTAATAAAAATATTAGAGTTATATAAAATAACATAGTTGTAATAGTAGGATAATATATCTTAGGAAAATTCTTTTGTTACTTGAAAAAATTTCTCTAAAAATACAATAAGTTCGGAAATTTTTTTCCAATCACTATCTAAAATCATATCAGCTGGCTTTTTATTATGAGAGTTAAAAAATAAAGTTATAGGTAATTTATAGTCATAAGCAACAAGTAGTTGCTCGTATAAAGAATTCCACCTAGTGGATACTTCTTGTGGAATTTTTCTAAAAGGTAGTCCACAATCATGATAAATTTTTTTATATTCTTTTCTACGTTGTACTTTATTACTTTTAAAAATAAAGTTTATAACAAATTGTATTTTACTAAGAATGTCTTCAAAAAGTGATAGACCATCCTTTACAATTAAGTTATATATATGGCACGCACATTTTATATGAAAATGGTCTGAAAAAGATGGAGTTAAACTATTTTTTAAAATTGTAATTGCGTAATTGTTATTAGAAGCGTTATCTAATGTAATAGTCATAATTTTATCGGTAATTCCGTAATAATCGCACACTTGATAAATATTTTCTGCAATAAAAGTACCAGTGTGCCTATCATCTATATATCTATACGCTAAAATACGTTTTTGCATAGATCATTTATAATCTATCCAATGACAAGTTACAGTTAAATAATCATGGCCGTTAGTACTACGACCTATATCAGACATGATAGATACTTTGCCATTAAAATGATATAATGAAAAACGTAAATATTGTTGATATTCATGCGCGAATTTAAATACATCTCTCTTAACAGTTGATCTAGAAAAACCGTTAAATGCAGGATTATATATATCTCTAATGTAATGAATAAAACCGGGAGATGAAGGAAATGAAAAAGGCAAACCCTCCACAGCAACTAATTTTGATATTGCTTCCCTATCTCTATGTTTATTGTATTTAGAGCCTACAATTCCCCCCGTCATAGGGTTAATTTGACCCTGTACTTGGTCCGGGACAGTATCAGTATGTGAACCTTGTCCCGATGGAGCGGGCGTTTGCGCACCCGGTTTTGAAGCCTGGTATTGGGCATACCTAGCTGGATGAGCACTTACTACGTGTCTAATTAAACCCCCCGCCCCACCGTGACCTTTTCCAGTTTTAAATTTTAAAACATTTTTACAAATTTTACATATGGCTACTTGATTCTCTACGTCCCTATCAAAAAATGTCCATGCATCTGATTTTAATGGTCGTTTTGCTGGACCTCGTCTCATACTAGGGGGAATAGGAGGTATTTCAGTTGAAGGTGCACTAGTGGGTGTGTTGTCATCAACATTAGTGGGTATATCATCTAGATCATCGTCTAAATTAAAGTCTTCTTGAGTTTCAGAAAATAGCTCCTGGTCTAAATCTAATGGTATTGTAGAAAAATGTTGAGTATCAACAAAATCATCCTGTGTAGGAATAAGATGACTAGAAGAAGTACCCTTGCCCTGGTTGCCCCTACTAGAAGAAGCACACTTACCCTTACCCTTAAACATACATTTTAATCCTTCCATTTTAATTATGATAATAAATAAATAAATAATTAAAGACAATAAAATTAAGTGATATAAATAAAATAAACAGACAATAATAATTTAATGAAGGAACGAATGTACCAAACGCCGACGTAACGTCGACGTGTAATCGAGAGGTTGAAAATTGAAACTTTGCTCGATGGAAGATCCTCAAGCTAGTTGCCAATTTCACTCCAAATTCCCAAATGAATAAATAAAATTGAATATTTAGCAAACAATGTAGACTTGTAGAGAGATATATTGAGAAATTAGAGAGATTGTAGGAAGATTTGTGAGAAAGATGAAGAGAAAATGAGTTATTTATAGTTGGAAAATTGGGTTAAATTGTAAATATAATAACTTATGGGTTAAAAATAAATATTAAGGGGTAGGGGGTTGGGGGAGGGGGGGCCTATAATGGCCGTTGGCCAACGACCATAATCTAAAATGGTCGTTGGTGCAACGGTCATTTTTGCAAAGGGGGGAAAAGGGCGGGGTCGGGATCGGGGTCGGATCTCGCGGGCCTGGGGCAGGCTCGGGTCTCGCGGGATGAGACATCGTCCCATCCCGAGTTCGAGTCCCGCCCCCGTTATTTATTATTATTTTTTTTGGCGAGGTCGGGGCGGGACTGGGGCGGGCTCGGGACGGGGTCGGATCGGGGTCGGGCTGTCCCGGCCCAATGGCCAGCCCTACTCTCTATCTTCCCTCTCTTTTTAATTATCTTTTTCATCTGACCATTTCTCACAAACCCTTCTCTGTTCTAACTGTGTTCATGGCTAGGTATGGCAGGTGGGTACAATTTTGCGAATTTTACACCGTATCTGTCCCAGTTGGGGCGTGTATGGGTATAATTTTGCGGATAGTAAACGGGAATGTGTATTGAAAATGTATCCGCCACGGATGGCGGATAGGTGGTGAATTTGCAGTTACATCCGCCTCCCCCGCCCCGCATCCAACCATCCGCCTACCCGCCCTATAAGCCCAGTACAAACTGATTTTTGGATCTTAGAACATTATTTGGGCTTTAAGTTGAGAACTGAAATGGGCCGATGTGGCCATGACATAATTTTGAATTACAAAGAATGTGAGTCATTTTCATTTATTATTTCAAGTCATTTTAAATTGAGCCCAGGCTGATTAAGCCCAAGCCCAATATCAATTCGTCAAAGGCAAAGAAGAGAAGAGTAAAATGCTCATTTATTCTTTTCCCTTCAAAAGGATTGGAAACCCTAGACGCACGCTGCTATTTCTAAAGATGGCAAAGGTCAGACGTACGCTCTTTATGGCTTCAAATTTGGTTTGTCTTAATTCGGTAAGGGCATTAATTGCCCTTACTCCTCACTCCTCCACGCCACTGCAACCCCACCACCCCAAGGTGAGGTTACCCCTCTGCTATTTGCTTTTTATGTGACTAGTTTAATGGTTTTTGTCTTGATTTAATTTCAAATCTGAAATTCTATTGGCTAATTGATTTTAGAGGGATTTCCCCCTTTTTTCCACATCCCACACTGATTGGGATCCAAAGTTTTTAGGGTTTGGATAAGGTAGTACTTGGTATTAGACATAACCCACACCGGTTGAATATGCAAATAAGTGGATCTCTTGCCAGGAAGGCAATTACGAAATTGATGGCTAAAGGGTTGATCAAGATTTAAAATTTTATACATGCGGGTACATGAGGATATTGACGTGTAACGGTTATCCACTTGAGTGCTGGAACGGGTGTGAATTTAGAAATATACCCGCCTAGACGGATATAGATGTTGAAATTGTATCCACCATGGGTGACAATATAAAATTTTCTGACGGGTACTGGTGCGAGTGAGGGTACCAACACCCGCCCCGCCCAATTGACATCCCTATCCATGGCGAAATCCATGAACAATCTTCTACAACCACTCGCACAAAGGAAAACCATATCGCAAGTCTGAACCTGTTCTGACTTCTCCACTCACTAACTGATCATACTCTCTCCGATGGCTGCGACTCCATCTTTGACAAACAACTAGGTAAAAGACCCATCTCTCAAGACTCTTTTCTTGACTCTCCAAAGAAAATCGAGCTTGAATCTGAACTATCAAATCTTTCTCTCTCTTAAAGAAAAATTTGTTAATCATGGACGCATGGTTGATTTGAACTTCCTTGAAACCCTCCACTGTCCTATTAAATCTCTCTTTGAATTTCAAGGGTGGGAAAATTTCTTTCTAGAGTTTATGAAAATCTTGTACGCAT
Organism: Anisodus acutangulus; assembly: GCA_029783415.1. Classification (NCBI taxonomy): domain Eukaryota; kingdom Viridiplantae; phylum Streptophyta; class Magnoliopsida; order Solanales; family Solanaceae; genus Anisodus; species Anisodus acutangulus. Next base: position 30,023,215 of record CM056507.1, on the reverse strand, counting down.
GTTTCATCCTACTGGCACTGATGAGTTTGAGTCCTTAGTTCTAGGTACTCGTATTCTTCTTGATTGCTCATCTTTTAGTATCGTCTTTCAATGCAACTGCTAAGCGCCTGTGACCTGATGATTTGAGGTTTTTTATGACCAAGCCAAAGAAAAAATTGTTGAACCTGATGTCCCTCTCCCAAATTAGTAACATCAAATGAAACTCCCTTCTCCACTCGAGTCATAGCCCACTTATTTCATAGTCACCAAACTCAAGCTTAAGTTGTCCTCCTTAATCATCAATAACATGATTGAAGCTGCCTCTAATTCCACCTATCTTCCGTATAGCATGCTTATCACTAGGCTTCTAGAAGCTAGTAGGATTGACCTCACTCGTTTCTCCTCTGTTTCAGCTCCTCAATGCTATAACTCTAGAGATTTCAGAAGTATAGGGTACATGCTTGTGAACTCTAAGTGGGTTCACAAAGACTCTGATTTGCCTCTTCCTCTTGCTCCCACTCCTGCCAAAGCTTCCTCTAGTAATCCATCCTCCACTATGTTATGTTCATCTGATGTTCTATCTTCTCTGGCATCTATGGATACCAAGATGAATGGCTTGAAGGATCTTTCGCTATCTCAGCAGTTTTGGATAAGTTCGAGGAGGTCACCAAAGATACATAGCTTGAAGGATCATTTTCTATCTTAGCAGTTTCAGTTGGATAAGCTTGAGGAGGTCACCAAAGATACATTACTGTATGTGTCAAAGCTCAGGATGCTGCTCGAGCAAACCTCGTAGGATGCTCTGAAAACATTGAAAAATGTTTTCTCATCAGTAGCATTGCTTCTACCTATGCTAAGTTTGACACCATACAGGATGCACTCTTGGTGAAATTTGAGGACTTGAAAACTGCTATAGTTCAGATTTTGACCTACTTTTTAAAGCCCTAACATGTTGGATTCTTTTGGCTGTGTTAACATACAATCTTTTGCGACTTTATGTCCTACCTATACTGCTCTAATTCTATGTTACTATAATTAGTATTTGCTTCTTGCTATTTGTGTTGCTTGCTTGTTACTTGCATTACTTGGTACTTGTCTGTGCTCTTTGTCCTTTTTGTTGATGACAAAGGGGGAGAAGATCTTATGAGAAGTCAACTAATGCAACACTTCATGGGGGAGTCTACTCATGCAACATCTCAGCGGGAGTTGACTGATTAAACATCTTATGGGAAGCAGTTAACTATAAAAGGGAAGTATACATCTAAATATTATAAGTATTGTTATCATCAAAAAGGGGAGATTGTTACTGTACATATTTTAATGATGACTTAATTTTTGATGAAGGTACAAAAAGGAAAAAGGATATCAATGGATTTACAAAGCATATTCTTAAAGAGAATATTTTGTCAAGATTGGTACAACTCCAGTTAAGGAAAAGCTATAATATCAAAGGAGTTAATATTCCATAAGATTCTAAGAATATCTAATGCGCACAAGTGAAGGAAAGATTGAAGGCTCATTAAAGGAAGCAAGTAGCAAGACACGCCAAACCCTAAGCCCTAGAAGGAAACGAGATTGAGGAGATATTTGGAAGATCAAGAAGTGCAGCACTGATTGAAGAAATATTCAATAGATCAAGATCAACGGCCATCAACTAAGATCTTAACTTTATTCTTGGAAACATGATTAATCAACTTCTTTCCAAGGATAAACACTCTTGGGTTGCTATCTCTGTCCTTCAATGACCACTTACTTGAAGGCTATATATCAAAGCTCTTTGAACTCAAACCTTCTTAGTTTTTTGCTCTACTTTTCACAAACGTTGTAATACTTAGTGTTTTACTATGTATCAAAAAAGAGGAGAAAAAAACATTGTTGGTGAAGCATTGTATCAAAAGAATAACAAGTGATTGAGAGTAGACGTAGGAACTTCACTCTACAATCATTGTACCAAAAGAAATATTACGAAGAGCTACAGAGAAAATCCCTTGCAACCCAAGGGTACTAGACTAAGATCCACATAGGATCCCAACCAGTATAAAAACATCCGGTGTCATGACTTTACAACTTTTACTTCTGCAATTCCTTTAGAATAATTCTGCATAGTTGACTACTACTCTAAGTCAGTCGACTCAAAAGTAAAAAAGCTACAATTCAACCCCCCCCCCCACCCCACTCTTGCACTTTCACACGTCACCACCAATTCTCACATTTATTGTTGGTTAGTATTATTAATAACCTTGATTTTGATAGGGTCTAATAATATATTATTAATAACCTTGATTTTGATAGGGTCTAATAATATATCCAGTTTTTTCAACCCTCAATGCCCCATTTCTCTTCTACTCTCAAGCAAAGCTACACTACATTATGTTGCAAATTAAGAACATGTTAACTTGCACTTAAAAAGTGTAAAAGTTCTTTACATTGTTAATGTAGGTATATTAAATTCAAAAGGGTAACTGGACCACCACGAAGGGGAGCCATGAAGCAACGGTGAAGTTATCTCCGTGAGACCTATAGGTCACGTGTTCGAGCCGTGGAAGCAGCCACTAATGCTTACACTAGGGTGGACAATGTACATCACACCCCTTGGGACACGGCCCTTCCTTGGGCCACGCTAATGCGAGATGCTTTATGCATCGGGTTGCTTTAACTAGACCACCATCGGGTGGTTTCGATAGACCAAAGATCCATTCAACTTTTCACCAACTTCTATCAGATTCTTGATGAAGACTAGCTATGCAAAAGCTTCCGCGGAATTTCACATTGAGCCAAGCTTGTATATTCATAATCCACTACAGTAGTACGTATTTTTACAAAAAGTATACGCGATATAGTAAAAAAAGTGTAGTACGTACTTTTACAAAAGTATACGCGATATAGTGGAAAAAGTGGTTAAAAAAGAGGAGACATACCACTACACAACACGAGGAAAATATAAACTCTGTCCATTGATTTATCAGCATGTAATAGTTGCCTTCTCATTCTCAACCTACTGCTGCCTGCTAGATGATCTGAGCTTGGATAGGTATACAACATTGGCTATGCATTTTCAAAATCCCGTGCATAAGCCGTTTCACCAATATGGGATTTAACGCATTTGTTATCGTGCTATCAAGGCTAAGCATAGGTGAGGCCATGTAGCTCGCAGATGAGACTGATGGAAATTAGCTATTTTGCTTAAAGTTAACAAAACTTCCAATCCTTGAAATAACATCAATTTTTTCGGCAGGAAGTAGAAGTTACTTCTACTGAGAAGTAATTGATCTGCAATAACAGCATCTTCCATTTTCATGTGAGAGCGGTGTGCACCAGAATGGACGGAACTTTAGAACACCGTCGCCTAAAAGGTAACTTCTTAGTGATGTAAAAGCTTCTGCGACACGTCATGTTGAGCCAAATCCGTGTATTCATTTACTACATTACTCATATTTCTACAAAGTACACGGAATTATAGCAGAAGAAGTTGGCATAACAAGACAAGACATATCACTACGCAACAACAACATATCCAGTGAAATTCCACAACGTGGGGTCTGTAGAGGGTAGAGTGTACGCAGACCTTGCCTCTACCTTGGTAGGTAGAGCGGATGTTTTCGAGAGACCCTCGGCTCAAGACAAAGTATAAGCCCAAGTAAAGCAAAAGCAAAGCAAGACAAGAGCAAAGCAAGAGAAACGGTTAGACCCGGTCAAATAAAATGTAAAGCAGTATGAAAATGCTGATATCAAAAGTGAATAAGCCATGATAGCGCATTCTGAAAAAGTAAGGAGTAACTAGCGCAGATAAATCTACTAACAGAAGAGAAGAGAAAATAATATACTCTGCCAAGTGATCTATCAGCATGCAATTGTTGCCTTCTCATTCTCGAACTACTGCTGCCTGCCAGATGATATTAGTTAATTGGATAGGTATACAGTGATGAATTTCCAGAAACCCGTGCAGCAAAAGCTGTTTCACCAATCATGGGATGCAACACATTTGTTGTCGTGCCACCAATGCTGAGCATCGGCGGGGCCATGTAGCTAGCAGAATGAGACTGATGTGATCGAGGATTCTGCTGCCATGGATGTGAATCAGTAGTTGCTATCAGTGTGTGGACCCGAAATCTTGGAGTTTGAGGCCTTTTGTGGTATGACCGTACCATTACTTGGAATGTCATTTTCAGATGGTTTTGTAGTTTGGCCGCGCCATAGAGTGGAACCAAGGTTCTTTGTGAAACTTCAGCTTTGCAAATGGGGCATTGTGGGTGCCGTTGATCTGGATTTTCAGATAATTGAATCCACTTGTAGATGCAAGGCCAGCAATACAGGTAACCACAGAAGGTAACCACGGGATCATTCGCTAGATGCAGGCAAATGTTACACTCAAAACCACCAGCGAGATGGTCTTCAAGCTCATCATCAAACATCTTCGACTTCTCCAAGGGAGTACGCTCTGTTATTTGCTCTTGGACATGAAGATCTAGGACTATATCATGCTTCTTGATGTAGTTTTCTTGATTTCTAGTGCCTGTAGAAACATATGACATGAGGGACAATGATTAGATTACATGATCTCAAATTATCAATAACCACATGGCACCTATGTTGCTCGAACTCTCCAAAAATGTTGTTGCAACCGTGTCAGATCCTCCAAAATATTGACAACTTTTGGAGGATCCGGCATGCACCTAGCGGAAATTTTGAAGAGTATGAGCAAACATAGCATGACACTCCTTTTACCACATGGTGGAGGTTATTTTTCATTAATCAGTATCAAGTAGTGATCAAGTAATTGACCATTCTTAAGAAAATCAAGCTACGGGGAAATTCTCAAAGGCTATTTCTCAAACTATTCAAAGGGTTCAGGCCGAAGGACCTACACTATATTAAACATATTAAGACCTACTAATTAAATCGAAAATCTGTAAGGTCAATAAAAGTGCGGCTCAAGTTGCATACAAGGAGCAACTACCTGAAGGGATGCCAAAAAGCTCATGCCATCAGTTTTTTTAAATAATTGTGTGGACAGGTCAGCTTGTAGGCAACTCGACTAATTCCACGTGATAACTGCTAACTCCCACCGGCACAGATATCGGATAACTCTGGCCCCCAAATCTTAGACAAACGGGAAAAAATCACTTAGCATTTTTACCTCTGCTGGAATATAAACTTGAGATCTCATAATTCTCAACTCACTTCATTGACAACTACACCATACCTTTGGGTGCCAAAGGCACATCCCATCAGTTCAAGAGCTTAACTTACATCATAAAACTCCAAATAAACAAATATCACAAGCACAAGAAAAATCATTGCAACTTATGCCAACAATTTTGAAACCAAGGAGATCTTTGTAGACACAACTTGAGAAAATGTATAGCGACTTCTGAGAGAATTACAGAAAAGTAAACAACAAAGGTAAAGCACGGGATCAAAAGCAGGTTAAGATAAACTCTGAACCAAAAGCATTTCAACAATCCTAAGAGATTCAAGGCACATATCTTGCTCAGCTAAGTAGAGCTCAGGTATTATTTCTAAACAAAAGGCCGTCTATCCAACCCCAGAGAGGGACAATATTTTGTCCTGTTGTGACCAAAACAACTCAATATTCTCTGAAACTGCAAAAGGGAGTGGAGAAAACAAGGTTCTGCCATGCTTTAGGCTATGTTATCGAACTCTTCAAAACTGTTGACAGGTGTGTGTTGGATCCTCCAAAGTTTTGAGGAGTTTGAGCAATATAGGCTTTAGGTATAACTATTGAGTATGCGAACAAAGCCGTGACATTCCTAATTGAAAAGAAAAAGAAGCTACATATAAAGTGCAATGATACTTTTAATAGTGTGAGGCCTTTTATGAAAACCTTGTTGAACTAAAACGGTCGAAGATACCCTTTATACAGTGTGATACTGTCCCTTTGATCCAAGCCCACACGATTTTTCCAAAAGGTCTCACACCATTAAGAGTATCCAATAACTTATAAGTAGCAGCTACTAATGTGAGACTTTGTTCGCACACCCAAACTGTGCTGGTTTGGTCCAAAGCGGACACTAGCTAGAGTATTTTTAGGTTGTTTTAGCCCAACAATAACAAAAATACATTAGAGTTGTATTGTATCAGATATGTGGTTGTAGAAACAACAAAATATTGCCATCCTTCAGCACAAATCTTCAGAATCTATCAGAAAAATTGATGGCACCATCGTCAAAATCCACAATCACAACCAGTGCCCACAAAATCCCATCTACCAGAACACAATGTCTACCACCTTCACTCTCAAGAAAAGAGAGAAACCAAAACCCCATTAACAGAAAAAAGTAAAAATATGATACTTCAGGCAGAGAAAACTCATTTGATTGTTTACTTCTTCAAATGAGGTGATGATTTACTTCAATCCAAACTTGACTTGGTTATGCTCTCTCTTGTATATGTTTGCTCTTTTTGTCCAACTCGTCCACGTTGGCAAGTAACTTGATTCCCATTTAGACTACTTCTCCGTTTATTTCCAATACTGACTTTGAAACAAAATGATATTGATGTCCAAAATTCATAGTGAAATTCAGAAGATCGTAACGAAATTTTATCAAAACCTTTTGATAAATAAAAACTCTATAAATTTACAACTTTGTAATAGAAACAGAGTTGTCAGCTCAAGCAAAGAAATTAAAACTTGACATACTAGATGACTACACAAACTCTGACTGATTCTCTGGAATTTAGACATGCATGTTTGACAAAGAAAAAATCAATGGATAGTTTGTCAAAGGAAAGAACCATTCAACTTTCTAAAAACTGGTTTCTTGATGAAGATTAGTTATTTTGCTAGCCCGAATCAAGATGAAAAGCTTCTACAACATGTTACATTGAGCCAAGCTCGTATATTCATCATCTAACAAACTACTCGTATCTACAAATTACACGCAATGTAGAGGGAAAAGTGGTTCAAAACAAGAGAAGACATGCCACTACACAGCAGAAGAGGAAAAAATAAATTCTGCCGACTGATCTATCAGCATGTAATAACTGCCTTCTCATTCTCAAACTATTGTTGCCTGCTAGATTATATGAGCTTGGATATGCGTTTGCAAAAACCCGTGCATAAACCATTTCACCAAACATGGGGTGTTGTAACACGTTCCTTGTCGTGCCACCAAGGCTGAGCATTGGTGGGGCCATGTAGCTGGAAGAATGAGACGGATGTAATCGAGGGTTCCGTTGGGATGGATGTGAATTGTGCGTGTGGACCCCACATCTTGGATTCGGAGGCCTTTGTGGTATGACCGTGCTTTTACTTGGAACATCGTCTTCAGATGGTTTTGTAGCTTGGCCAGGGCCATAGAGTGGAATCAAGGTTTTATGTGAAACTTCGGCCTTGCAAACGGGGCATTGTGGCTTTTGTTGATCTGAATTTTCAGAAAGGATGCTCTGGAATTGAATCCACTTGTAGATGCAAGGCCAGCAATAGAGGTGACCACAAAATGTAACCACGGGATCATGCACAACGTCCAGGCATATGTTACAGTCAAAACCTCGAGATAGATTTTCTTCTTCACGGTCATCATCAAACGTCTTGCACTTCTCTAAGGGAGTACTACCACACTCATCGAAGGCAGTCTCAGCTATCTGTTCTTGGAAATGAAGATCTAAGGCCATATCCTGTTTCTTGATGTAATTTTCTTGATTTCTAGTGCCTGTAGAAACAAATGCCAAGAGGGGAAAATATTAGATTTCAGGATCTCCATACAGCTAAAACTTGCATAATAAATGCCAAACAAATAAATATCACAAGTACAAGAAAAAACACTGAAGCTTACGCCTAAAAATTGGGAAACCGAGGATACATCTTGACAAAAATTATAGCTATTTCATCCAATCAATCAGATTGTTTTGAGAAAAGAAAAGTGAACAATCAGGTAAAATGGCAAGTGGAAAGCAGGCTAAGATAAACTTTAAAAAGCATTAAAAGATCATGTACACAAAGAACTACATTTATTGTGCAAGTTGCAAGATTACTTCTAGAAACTCTATTCCTGACCATGAAATGTCAAAATTATCTGTTGCTGAGGAACATCTTCGTGGCATGATTTGGAGAACTCAATTTAGCAGGATTTATAAGATGTGAATTAAAAATTATAAGCCTCACCATGACTACTAGCACTTCAAAAATTAAAGGGGTATTAAATGGCAGTATCCAGGACCTATTTTCAGGTAATTAGGGAGTATTATAAGGGCCGAGGGTCTATCGGAAACAACCTCTCTATCCTGTGAAGGTAGAGGTAAGGTCTGCGTACATCCTACCCTCCCCAGACCTCACTTGTGGGATTACACTGGGTATGTTGTTGTTGTTGTAGGGAGTATTACAAGGGATATAATTCTAACGGGTTGAATCCAAAGTTGTAAACGCACAATAGATAACTATAAGAAAGTTCAGGGGCTACAGTTCTGAAGAAAAACTTCAGTGTGTTATTTCTTAGCCATAATCCATAGGCCTTCCATCCAACAAAAGAAGGGAATTTTGATAAGAAATGGACCTTGGACCTAATTCAACCCCAAATGCTAGCTCATAGGTGAGAATTGTTCAAGACCATAGAGGGAGGAGACTAATTTCCGACCCCAATGGATGTGGGGCGATGCACGCCCAGTCCTGGTAACTCGAGCATGGACAACATAAATTTGTGGCCTAAATATCGGATAACAAAGAATTAGGATTGGATTAGCTCTAATATAAAGATAAGAATAGGTTTTTGGTCTAATTCAAGTATAAAAGCTAGCTCATGAAGTAAAGATTGCCGAAAACCAAACTATTTTCCCACCCCACAACCACAATCAATTGTGGGAGACATTTTGACCTGATATGAAGATCCAGGAATCAGGATGCTCTGAAACTACAAAGTGGAGAAAACAAGCTTATGCCATTTTTTTCAGCCTTTTTAGTTATAAAAGCACATGTAAGTTTTTACAGTTACTTAGCTGTAGAAACAACAAGTATACTATTTATCCTTCAATCTCAATGTCTTTACTATTCAAGACACCAAATTTAAATTTTAAAACCTCTATATATTTCATCAAATAATCTCCAATCTAAAAAAAAAGCACCCCGATGACTAAGCTCTTGTTATGCGCGGGATCCGAGAAAGGGCCGGACCACAAAGATTTGTATGAAGCCTTACCTTGAAGAAATGCAAGAGGCTATTTCCATCTACTAAAACTCAATTTCTACCACCCCACCAATAAACCAATAAAGAAAAAAGAAAAGAAAATATATATATATATATATTGCTGTAGTAGCAAAGACATAAGAATTTGAGACTTCAACAAAGGCGAAGAATCTAGAATTTCTGGTACGCTACTAACAAAATGAGAAAAAAATATATTAAGTAGAAATTAATCCCTAGTCCTCTTGGACTTCAACCAAATGCACCATTCGAATTCGGTGAAGTATGTGTGTTAGCAGTTAATAATATATTTAAAAAATATGTACATAATATATCTAATTTTGCAGACTAATGACTTTATAAATTCACCCCCGACTTCAAGCACAGTAAAATAATGAACATAAAGATCTGAACTCTTGGGTTTTTTCATTCATTAATTATTATTTTTCCTTATATAGCTCAAACCTTTTCAATCTAATATAAATGAAACCAGAAACATAAAGAAAGAAAAAATATTTATACCTTAATATATTGTATCAAGAATGTCCAATCAAAACAAGTTTGTAAAAATCTAAGGAAGATTGAAATACTGTGGAGACTATAAAGCAAAGTGAAATAGAGATGAAAGAGTAATAAGTGCTCAAGTCTATATATATGGTGCTCAACATATATGGGCCTATAGATACAAGGGGGTACTGTATGTATAGAAAAATTTATTTAGCGCGTACTATAATATATATATATATATATATAATGAACTTGTACAAATTTTACTTGTCAATATCTTCTGGATAATATCTTAAAGGGAGCTTGGTAGGACGACGTGGCGCTGACGGAGGATGTGTATTACGCGCCGTTTGTGTGTGTTTTTTATTTGGATTTTTCCACTTTCTGTTGCTCCTTTTTGGATTTTGTTACTCGAGAAAAATAAAAAATGACAAACATTGTCACTTATGTTTGGATAGGATCAAAATAATTTCTTTAGTACTTTTTTGAGCAAATTATGGTCTTTTAATTTTGCTAAAAATAGATATTTTTAATTTTCGCCAAATATTTCACAAACTCTAGTGATGAGATGTACATTTTGAACCTACAGGTATTTAATGGGCGGTTCAGTGGAGGTGGTAAAATATAAAAATTGTGACAACTTTAAAAGACTATTTGGCTTTTAATAAAATTATTATTCACTCTGTTCAGTTTATTTGGGATTTTCATATTTAGGCAATACATGCGCGCACACAAATTTTTATGGCATATTTTACCTATAAATTTCGTTGTTTTTTGTCTCGGTCATTTTCTACTTTTATATGCTATGTAAAAATTTATTTATTATTTTTTATATCTGTTTATCATTTTATCTTATCTTTTGAAATTATTTTGCTATGCGTTACTTGAGTCGATGGTCTGCTTCTCTACCTTCATGAGCTAGAAATAAAATTTATATATACCCTACTCTCCTCAAACTCCACCTTGTGGGATAACAATGAATATGTTGTTGTTATTGTATTTTACCTATAAATTTTTAAAGTATTCTTAAAAAAAAATCAATGTCCAGCTAAATAACGCGAGATAATTGGGACAAAGAATAAGGAAGAATCAACTCTTTTACCAAAAATTGTACCACATACAACAACAATAATAACATATGAAGTGTAACTCATAAGTGGAGTTTAGGAATGGTAGAATGTATTAAGACCTTAACCTATTTTTGTGGGGTAGAAAGGTGATTTTCGATAGACCCGCTGCTCAAAGAAGTGTAATCAAAGCATAATTGAAAGAAAAATAACGACAATAAAATAGCAAGATAAACATAACAAATGAAGCAACATGTAGTAGTGAAAATTGAAGAATAAGACAAGATACTATGCGAATAATAATTGATTCTACTAAATAAGGAGAAGAGACCGATTCAGTCTCTCCTACATACAGTACGATAACACTCTGTAGACATCGAAATTTTATGGGATTCTACAAGACGAATTCAATCCATCTTCGCACTCTAAACTATTAGGGTTTCTTATAAGCTACTCTACCCTAAACATTACTTCACACCTATATAAAGGGGCAATATTCCCTTGAAAAGGCATCTCAAATATCTCATAAACTCATGGATAGAGGTGTTCATGATTCAGTTTGGGTCGGTTTTCCTCTAAAAGATAACCAGACCAATTAAGTCGGTTTTTCAAATATTAAAATCAAACAAAAACAATTAAATTGGTTTTTCATAGCTTCAATTTTTGTCGAATTTTTCAGTTTTTTCAATTCTTTTATCAGTTTTTTTAAAAATATATGACAATATACTTTCAAGTACATATTAAAGGCAGCCCGGTGTACTAAGCTCCCGCTATGCGCGGGGTCCGAGGAAGGGCCGACCACAAAGGGTCTGTTGTATACAACCTTACCTTGCATTTATGCCAGATGCTATTTTCACGGCTTGAATCCATGACCTCCTGATCACATGGCAGCAACTTTACCAGTTACTCCAAGACTACATATTAAATAAACTATTTTTCGCATAACATTACCAAATCAATTACTCTTTAAGAATATAATCAAGTTATATATGTTTTCTCTAAAAAAAAATTGTATGTATTGTTCAAATTAGCCATTTTCAGAGAACATAATAAAATTTCTTACGATAAATTTATAGTTTGTGCAAAGAGTTAAAGATCTAGCTGTGATATACCAAACTATCTTGACGACAATTTAATTAAACGATTATGTATAATTAAAGGACTCAAAGACAAGTTAGTTTGTGCAAGAAATAGTTTCTCGTACTTATAACTAGAAAGTAAAGGCAAAGAATTGAATTACTACTATAAAAGCAAATATCTAGATTACGAGCTAAGAGTGCAAGAAATTAATATGTACCATAAAATTTTATAATTTCTATAAAAAATACACATATATATCATTGAGACTGCCACCTTCCTATTTGAGTAAGGAGTGAATATCGGACCCTACTAACGTTCAACCGACGACCGGGCCTAGTCATATATATGTATGTAATTATAGTTTTTAAATAAATATTTATATAGTCGGGTTGGTTCCGTTTTTTTTCATTTTTTTCTTCTTAAAACCAAAATAAAACAAAACATTATCGGTGTTTAGAATTGAAAATCAAAATCAAAATCAAACCAAATCAAATCAATAAAGTATCGGGTTTTTTTCCAGTTTGATTCGGTTTTTCAATTTTCTATGAATACCCCTACTCATGGGTATTCATCAAGAGATCAATACATCAAATCTCGAAAATTCCATAAATTCATGCGATATTCACAAAGAGTTCAAGGCATCAAATACTGTCTTTATTAAACTGCCCGACATTCTTGGAGATCAAACATATCACAAGGACATCCTACGTTCAAAAAATACGCTACTAATGACCCCCGAATTACGGAGCAAATTCAGAGAGAAGAATTAAGGGAATAAACAGAATCTGCAAAATCTGGAGCCACAAAACCGCCAAGATGGAAGCTCCATTTTATGGGTACTTCAAGCTTTGAGTTTTGATAAGTCTACACTCCGACAAGCCTTGAAATAGGGGGCAGTTGTAGACATCGAAATTTTGTGAGACTACAAGATGAGCCAATATTTGTTAGAGTTTCTTGGAGGATACTCTTCCTAAACCCTACTCACACCTATATAAAGGGACACATATTTCCTTAAAAAGACTTCTAAAAAAATTCCATAAAATTTCTGGGATATTCACAAAGAAATCATTATGTGGTCGGATATTTCTTAACAATCAAATACTTCAAGAAGATCCACAATATCCTCTCATGGAGATCAAATACATCCCAAGAAAATTCACATCCAAATCATCATATGTTCGAGAAATACGCTACTAACGACCCTCGAATCATGGAGAAAATTTAGGAGAGAAGGATAAAGAGAATAAATAAAATTGTACCCGGACAGTTTATCAATAAAATATTATTGTTTCTTCATAATTTATTTGTGGTTGCAGTTTATTTTCACTTATCAAAAATTTGTCGCAAACACACTCGACTACCTACTATTTTTCTACCTTGATTCTCGTCTATATACCTTTCTATATAGAATCATGTCCTTAATAAGCTGAAAATGTGTCATATTAAAATCTATGGTTGTCCAGTGGGCCGGGTCGGCCCGATCCTGACTCGGCACGATCCCGACTCGGCCCGTCCCAATTGCTGCCCCTCTCCGGCCCCAAAAAAATAGAATGAAATTGTAGGTAGTGGGGTTTGATCTCGTGACGGGACTAGGGCTCATCCCGCCCATCCCGATCCGTCCCTCCCTCCTGCAAAAATAACAGTTGCAACAACGACCAAATTTCAATTTTGGTCGTTGTGCAACGACTATAATGGCCATTTTGGCCCTCCCAACCCTATAAACCCCACTACTCCCTTAATATTTATTTTTAACCCCTTAGTTAGTACATTTATACTTTAATCCTATTTTTCAACTATAAATACCTCATTTTCCTCTTCATTTTTCTCACAAATCTTCCTATCATCTCTCTAATCTCTCAATCTATCTCTCTACAAGTCTACATTGTCTACTGAATAATATAGTTTATTTGATTATTTGTATCAAAGTTCAAAAATTGGGAGTGAAGTTGACAACTAGCTTGAGGATCATCCATCGAGCAAAGTTTCAATTTTCAATCTCGATTACATGTCTACGTTACGTCGGTTTTTGGTACCTTCGTTCCTTCTTTAAATTATTATTGTTACTTAATTTTATTTACTTTAATTATTTATTTTCATAATTATAATGGAACGACTTGGACATTTGATTTCTAGTAGAGGTTCTAGGGGTAACAGGGGTAAGGGTGCATCTTCTAGTAATCCTATTCCTAGTCCCGATGATTTCACTCATATAGATCAAACTGATTTTTTTAATGATATTAATATACCATTAGATCATGAGGTATATTCTGCATCTTGACCAAACATTAATATTTAAAATGAATTAGACGATAATGTAGATAACATACCCACTAGTGCACCTCCACCTTAGGCTCAGACTGAGTCTCATCCTGAAACTGAAACTGGAATGTCTCATATTCCCCATAGTATGAGTTGAGGCTCCAAACAACGAAAATTAGAATCACATGCATGAGATTCTTTTGATAGGGACAATGAGAATCAACTAGCTAGATGTAAAATTTGCCAAGAATTTTATAAATTTAAAACCGGAAAAAGTCATGGTGGGACATGAGGTTTATTAAGACATGTACAAAGCATGCACAAAGCTAGGTATAACAAATATCTGGTTGAAAAATCGGGTGTGACAATGACTTCTGAGTGGGGACAAGGTTCATATAGTGTCTCTGACTAAGTACATGGTCGAATTAACCCGATGACGGGGGGAATTATAGGTCCTAAATATGATAAACACAAAGATAAAGAAAATATAGCAAAATTAGTTGCGGTGGACGGTTTGCCTTTTTCATTTCCTTCCTCTCCTGATTTTATTCATTACATTAGAGAAACATATAATCCTACTTTTAATGATTTTCCTAGATCAACTGTTAGAAGAGACGTTTTTAAATTTGCACATGAATATCAACAATATTTACGTTATGCATTATATCATTTTAATGGTAAAGTGACCATCACTTATGATATAGGTCATAGTACTAACGGTAATGATTATTTTATCGTTACATGTCATTGGATAGATCAGACTTGGTCTATGCACAAACATATTTTAGCATATAGATATATTAATAATAGGCACACTGGATTATTTATTACAAGAAATATTCATGAAATTTGTAAATATTATGAAATTACTGATAAAATTATGACTGTTACATTAGATAATGCTACTGCTAATGATTATGTTGTAAACCTTTTAAAAAATTGATTTACTCCATCTTTTCCCGATATTTTTCATATTAGATGTGCATGCCATATTTATAACTTAGTTGTAAAGTATGACCTAAAACATTTTAAAAACATTCTTGATAAAGTACAATTTGCTATAAACTTTATTTTTAAAGGTAATAAAATACAAAAACGCAAATAGTATAAAACAATTGTCATGATTGTGGACTACCTTATAGAAAAACTCCAGAAGAAGTTTCGACTAGGTGAAATTCTTTATATGAACAATTACTTATTGCTCATGAGTATAAAAGACCTATAATTTTATTATTTAACGCCCATAATCAAAGTACAACAGATATGCTGGTAGATGATGATTCAGAAATTGTTTTGGAACTTATTGCATTTTTAGAGAATTTTCTTCTAGCTACTAAAGAATTTTCTGAAATTTATTATCCTACTATTTCAACTATGTTATTTTATATAACTCTAATATTTTTGTTACTTAATGAATATATGTAAAAACAAGCTTACGCTTCAGCTATTAAAAAATATTTATAAAATTAATTTTTTTTCCTATTCCTACTATATATTTTATTGGTGTTGTATTAAGTCCGACTATTAAAGTAGACGGTTGTAAAACACTTGTTGAAACGATTTATGAAAGCTTAGAAATATTTCCAACAGACCGAACTGAAGAAGAAGAAGAAGAACTAACGAATCAACTAAAGAAGAAGTTATGTCTAACATACACAATGAATGCAAAAATATATAATGTATTACCAACAAGAAAGTGCAAATAATCAACCGGCTTCGGTACCATTTTCTTCTACTTTACTGCAACCTAATAAAAGACATGCAGTTTATGCTGCTAGTGTTCAAGGCCTTAGAAATAAAATGTTTGGTGGTTCAACTTCTTCACAAGTTAGCGAATTTGATGTTTATGTTTTGCAGGGTGTTGTACCGTACGAATCATCTGTCAATGAAGATGGACGTGAAGACTTGCTGAGATACTGGAGGAAGAATGCGAAGACATTTCCGACACTATCAAAGATGACTCGAGATGTGTTGAACATCCAAGCATCATCAACATCGTCTGAAAACGCTTTTTCTGCTGGAAGATTTCAAATAGGAGAGCACAGACACTCATTGGAGGGAGACAGCTTGGAGATTGCAGTTTTATTCAGAGATTGGATTAGAGCGGAGCGTAGAAGGTGCGGTCAACCGGAGATCAACGAATAGACAACTACAACTACAATAAAATCTTATCCGAGGGAGCAGGAAACGTCGAACAATTTGACCAACAACTTTCAATTCAAACCGAAGATCCTCAAGACATTGTGAGAAAATTAGAAAAAGTATAGTTAACTGTGTAATTTTTTAATGTCAAATTTACTATGTGATTTGCAACTTTTGAACAACGAAACAAAGTTGCAATTTTGAAATTGTATTACAAAAAATCATATTTCTATTAAATAATATAAGAGGCACAAAAACAACCTTGTGATGTTTTTATTACACTATCTTGTTCAATTATTTAAGTATTTAAATATATATATTTTTAAATTAAGTGTGAAAAGATACCCCAAATCCCGCAACCCGACCCGTCCCATCCCCCCAAATCCGGCCCCTCTTTCGGCGGGATGTGAGACGGGACCTCTTCCTGTCCCACCTATCCCGCCAGTCCCGTCGGATCCTGATCCCGACCCACCCCCTGTCCCGCCAGAACCCGTCCCAGTCCGCCCCGCCCCGCCCCGCTGGGCACCCCTATTAAAAACTATATATCAAATTTAATGTATATTTTTTTAATTTACTCGGATAATGAATTCTTTTGGTGTAAATCTTTCTTTCGCCTTTGGAGTACTTGAACACTATTTTTAAAAAAAATGTTTTTTTATTACATGAGGGGTAGAGAGTGGGGAAATAAAAAGGGAATTACAATACAAGGTGAAAATTCAAATAATCAACCAAATGAACTACTAGATACTGCACTTAACACTATTAAGATCAGACTCATACCTTTGATTATTCAGCTAAGTCTTTATCCACCCTGGCAATTATAATATTAAGTCAAGTTATCCGTCTTTGTCACCCAATTTCTTCATTCTAATTTAGGGCCTTTCTTTATTCACTATCTTTTAATTTTATGGGGCCCTTTCTCATTCATTTTCACACTCGTTAGATCTAATGGTCTATTGGCAGTTTCCTAATCGTTTAGTAGACACTCTGAATCTATAATAACAGTATTTTTTAATTAATTAAAATAAACGAGTAACGCACTTTAAACACTTGTAAACTTTCTTCGTTTTGACTAATAATACAGCGATCAGTAACTACGCGCTTGAACTGAATTAAACTAGGATTATTATGCCTCAAGTTAATTAAGGGTCAACTTCAAAACTGTGTTCTAGAAAATCTGTGCTCCTAGAGGCTTCCAATATTTAAGAAGGCGGCTTAAGAATTTAGTGTTTAGGGTTTATGTAAATTTGTTACTTTATATATATGATGTACAACACACATAAGTTCCATGATACACACTTTTAAAGAAGAACGCCCTATAAAATAAAAATAACAAAGACAAAGCAAGATATTAACACTCCACTAATTAAAATTGTAAAGATAACTTGAAAGAACAACAGATAAATAAATAAATAAGTTCTTACTTTTTGAAGTGTCAATTATCTTAAATGTTTCATATTGTTAAAACGACTCATATATAAAATTAGAGGAAATGGGGACGGAGCTAGAAAACAAAGAGGTTCATCAGAATTTCTTTCTTCAGGAAATATAATTAATTTGTACGTATGTAACGAACACATATTTTATTGATCAGAAAACATGGAGCTACAGACAAGTTGACCTATCTCTTTTATTAACAATCAACATGAAGCTTCAAAGGTAAAATTACAAAATAGAGAAAGGGAAGTTCTAGAAAAAACTCTCTAAAACTAAACAAAATAAGAGAAGTTCATAGCATAACCCTAATTGATCAATATGTCCTCTTGTATAGGGATTGATTTAGGCTTAAACTACGTGAAACCATGATCACTCCCTAAATTAGATATTTTCTAGAATTGATCTACCTATTATTTGTTGGCACACATATATGTTCCAAAAGGGTTGAATAATGCATTTGGTTGAATATTGAATTATTTACCCAAGAAATATGGACCGATTCCTACTAAATACTTTTTTCCTCCCTTTTTAGTGGTGCATTCATATTTTAAAAATTTTAGATTCACCAATGCTCTTGTATACATAGGAATTTTCCCACATTGCACACGTTCTTTTTTATCAGGATCCCAAATGTAATTTGCTAAGTATTCAAATGTGTCCTCCTCCGCCTTGGTTTTTGGGTCATTTTTATTCATAACAATACTTAAAGTTAAATTTTTTTTAATGTATATAGTAAGTTGAATTTTCTTAACTTTTTCTGATTTTAATTTTTTTTTATATTTTAAATCTTTTTTGTGAAAATCTTGACTTCGTAACTGAAAATAATTTTTTTTTCTCCTTGTACGAAAAGAATTGGTGGCTAGAAGGGTAGGTCCAAGAGGATGAAGGGGCTGCTTTGATGTGAACGCAATAATACAACAACAACAACATATCTAGTGAAATCCCACAACGTGGGTCTGGGAAAGGTAGAGTATACGCAAAACTTACCTCTGCCTTGGTAGGTAGAGAGATTATTTTTGAAAGACCTTCGGCTAAAGACAAAGCACAAGCAAAGCAAGAGAAATGGTCAGACCCGAACAAGAAATTTAAAGTAGTATGAAAATGATGGTACCAAAAGAGAATAATCCATGATAAAGCATTATGAAAAAAGAAGTAGTAACTAACGCAGGTAAATAAGATAGACAAAGTACACGAAAAAACATACAACAACAGAAATCAAATGACATGGGACTATAAAACAATATTGCGCCTATTAATATGATAGGTTAAGCAGGGCTACAATAATAACACTACAACTCCCAATATGTAAGCGTAAATAGGACTACGCTCAACTACCTACTACCCTTCTACCCTTATATGTGTCTTCCACAACCCCTTATCTAAGGTCATGTCCTCAGTAAGTTGCACCTGCACCATATCACGTCTAATCACCTCTCCCCAATACTTCTTCGGCCTACCTCTACCCCTCATGAAGGCGTCCATATCCAACCTCTCACACCTCCGCACTGAGGCATTTGTGTCTCTCCTCTGCACATGCTCGAACCATCTCAACCTCATTTTCCGCATCTTATCCTCCACCGAGGCCACTTCTACTATGTCTCGAATATCATCATTTCTAATCTTATCCCTCCTTGTATGCCCACACATCCATCTCGGCATCCTCATCTCCGCAACTTCATCTTTTAGATGTGCGAAGTCTTGACTGGCCAACACTCCGCCCCATACAACATAGTCGGTCTAACAACCACCATATAGAACTTGCCTTTAAGTTTTGGTGGAACCTTTTATCGCACAAGACTTCAGATGTGAGCCTCAATTTAATCCACCCTACACCAATACGATATGTGATATCGTCATCAATCTCTCATTTCCCTTGGATAATAGACTAGAGATACTTGAAGCTTCCTTTCTTTGGAATGACCTAGTACCAAGCCTCACCTCCATACCTATCTCATGGTCGCTCCCGTTACTGAACTTGCACTCTAAGTATTCTATTTTGGTCCTACTCAACCTAAACTCTTTAGACTCCAGAGTCTGTCTCCAAACCTCCAGCTTAGCGTTCACTCCGCTGCGAGTCTCATCAATTCAAGACTATGTCATTTGTGAATAACATACACCATGACACCTCCCCTTGAATTTATCATGTCAGTCCATCTATCACCAAGGCAAATAAGAATGGGCTAAGAGTTGATTCCTGGTGCAACCCCATCATCACTGGAAAGTACTCTGAGTCTCATCCTACTGTCTGTACCCTGGTCTTGGCTCCATCATACATATCCTTGATCGCCCTAGTGTACGCCATATGTATACATCTAACCTTTAAACATCTCCATAGAACCTCCCTAGGAACTTTGTCGTATGCCTTCTCGATGTCGATGAAAACCATATGTAAGTCTCTATTCCTCTTCGTATACTGCTCCACCAACCTCCTAATAAGATGAATGACTTCTGTAGTCGAATTCCCCAGCATGAATCCAAACTGATTTTCGAAAATAGACATGCCTTTACTTACCCTCATCTCCACGACCTTTTCCCAAACTTTCATAGTGTGGCTTAACAACTTGATATCCCTATAGTTGTTGCAACTCTGGATATCACATTTGTTCTTGTACAAAGGAATCATTGTACTCCACCTCCATTTTTTGAGCATTCTTGTCATCTTAAAAATGACATTAAATAACTCAATCAGCCACTCCAAATCTGTCATGCCCGCACTCTTTCAAAATTTAACTTGGATCTCGTTAGGTCCGATCACTCGTCCCCTACGCATCATGCGAACATCACCCTTAACCTCTTCAACCTTAATACTTCTACAATATCCAAAATCTTGGTACCTTCCGGATTGCTCCAGATCTCCTAGCACAATGTCTTTATCTCCTTCTTTGTTCAAGAGTTTATAGAAGTAAGACTGCCACATCCGTCTAATACGCGCGTCCTCCACCAGTACTTTACCGTCCTCGTCCTTGATGCACCTCACGTGATCCAAGTCACGAGTCCTCATCTCCCTCACCTTGGCTAGTCTGTATAACTTTTTATCCCCATTTTTTTCCTCTAATTCCACATATAAGCGTTCAAAAACATCCGTTTTCACCGCCGTAACCGCTAACTTTGCCTCCTTCCTCGCCATCTTATATAATTCCCTATTCGTCCACTTCTCTGCTTCATCCTTGCGTTCTACCAATTTCGCATATGCCACTTTATTTGCTTCCACCTTCTCTTGAACTTTACCATTCCACCACCAGTCCCCTAGATGTCCACCACGGCTACCCCACGAGACCCCTATCACTTATCTAACTACCTTTCGAATGCAACTGGCCGTCCTATCCCACATACCGGTCGCATCCCCACTACTCCCCCAAGCCATCAACCTCTCCCCCATCTCATTTGCATTAGCCATGGTCAAACTCCCTCATTTGATTCTTAGCTTGTCATCCATAACTCTCATCTTCTTCTCCATCTTGATCTCCAAATCCATCATCAAAAGCTTATGTCGGGTTGTAAGATACTCACTCAGAATAACCTTGCAGTCTTAACAAAGGCCGTTGTCAACCTTCCTAAGGAGCAAAACGTTTATCTGAGTCTTAGCCATCGAACTATGAATAGTCACCAAGTGCTCCTCCTTCTTCATAAAACTCGAATTGGCTATCACCATCCCAAAAGCTTTAGCGAACTCCAAAAGTGAGACGCTTACCCCGTTCCTATCCCCGAGACCAAAGCTTCCATACACGTCGTCATAATCTCCTGAAAGTGACCTGATATGTCCATTGAAATACCCTCCTACAAATAACTTCTCAGTGGGTGGTATACCTCCCACCACGACGTCTAAATCATCCCAAAAAATACCTCTTCTCCTCTTCGTCCAAACCCGTCTGCGGCGCATAAACACTAATAATGTTCATAGTGCACCCTCCAACTACCAACTTGATCGCCATCATCCGGTCATTGACCCTCATCACCTCTACCACCTGCTCCCTTAGCTCGTTGTCAACCAAAATGCCTACCCCATTCCTATACTGCGACCTATCCGAGAACAATAACTTATACCCATCCACATCCTTAGCCTTAGGTCCTACCCATTTGGTCTCTTGGACATAGGCTATATTAATCATCCTCTTCTTAAGAATCTTAACTAGATCTATGCACTTCCCCATTAAAGTCCCAATGTTCCAAGACCCTATTCTCAGCCTAGCATCTCCCTAACCCCACTTACCTCCATAACCCTCGCCCCCGTCGCCGACCGAGAAGATGACCCTAGTCTACCATCAGTCACCAAAGACACTAAAGCTAATATAAACTAATAGACTAATCAAAGGTTTACACCTAAAACAGAAATGCCAAGAATGATATAACTAAAGGCAAGAAGATTAAATACAAGAACGTAATATACTAAGGACATGAATCAATATATTATGACACAAATTCGACAGCCAAGCAAAGATAAATTAGCAACAAGAATGAAGACCAGAGAGATAGAATCAGGATGTTAGGTGGAAGACCAGAGAGATAGAGCCCAGATGCATGTCGTGACAAATCTGGTCTCGACGATCGTGTTCCTACAGTTGATGCTTTGGATATGTATCTGTTGGTACCTGTAAAAATAAAGTAAAGGTAAACAAAAAGAGAACATGGAAGAGATATAGGGAGAAGGGTTACCTGAGAACTGCCGGAGAACCGCCAAAATAAGCTACCGGCGATGTTGTGGCAACCATTGTGGTGGCTGCTGGGGAGGAGCAGTGGGCGAGAGTATATATCCCAGTCCAGTAGGTTTCTGATATGAAGCCTTGCCTTCGTCGAAAATAGTTCGGCCAGACTAAACCGTCGGTGTACTTTGCAACTCCAGTTGGGTAGAACATGTTCTCTGCCGGGAAAATAATGTTCATGGCCGGAGTACTGTTCACGGCCGGGATATTGTTCACCGACACAGTTCACCGCTGGAGTTGATGTTCATGCCGGCGTCGGAGCAGCTTAGTAACCTGGCCACTGATCTGAGTGGCAGAAGAAAAAAACAAATAGAGAAAAATAGAAGAATCGAAGAGGAGGAGGAGGAAAAGAGAAGAGAAGAAGAAGTAAAAAGAGAAGATGGCAGAAAAAGTCATCGGCGTAGTAATCTGACGGCGTTACCTGATCGTCGGCCGGAGTGGGTTACCTGATAGCAGGAATGGTTACTGTCGGAAAAGGGAAGTGGGATCTAACTTGTTACGGGGGGAGAGGAGAGAGGACAGAGAGAGGAGCACTCTCTTGCTGCAATGTGTATCAAACACATTCCAACTAGTCTTTAGTAGGTGGTGATATCAAATGTACAAACTAATTGACCTCATATATAATTATTTTAATCAAAGAGGCCTAAGAGGAGATCTTTGATTGATTACTATCAATAAATTATGATAAGTTTCCAATGGTATATCAATTATAGTTTGTTAGACATGAATTAATAAGATTCTTTTTACGTTTACCTGAGAACTAATCTAACCATTTCATTAGACCTTTTCCATTGGAAAGAAAAGAAAAACTAAGAAGTGGATTAAGTCAAGAAATTTCGCTTAGTGTTGCATTTTATCTTAGGAGTTCTAAGTTAATAGCGATTTTCAGTCAGAGTATTAGGAGAAAAAAACATATAGTTGTACTAAATCAATTTGTAAGATTCTTCTCTGATTTACTTATTTGTTTTGCATTTCTCCATTAAAACAATGAATAAAGCTACATCTCATTAATCATTATGCTGTTTTTTTTGTTTTCCATCATGTGATTGATATTTATTTTGAAATCCACTTAATTAAAATGTGTGTTGAGAAGTCTTTTCTTGGAGTAAAACTTTTCTTATCAAAGACGATTTCAATTCTAAAGCTCAAACTTAAAATTAAACTATGATTAAGAATGAATGGTACTTTCTCCGGATAAAAAAGAGTGTTCACTTAGCCTTTATTTTTTTAGTCAAAAAGAGTGTCTACTTACCAAATCAAGAAGGAATTAACCTTATTTTTTTAGATTTGCCCTTATTAAGTGTTAGATGATCAAATCTCAATACCTATTTAATTATGGGCATTTTAGTCAAATTACATATTTTTGCCTAGGAATCAATATTTTCTTAAAGGGTGTGCAAACAGTTAAGTAAACACTCTTTTTATCTGGAGGGATTACT
Source organism: Anisodus acutangulus (assembly GCA_029783415.1). Taxonomy (NCBI): domain Eukaryota; kingdom Viridiplantae; phylum Streptophyta; class Magnoliopsida; order Solanales; family Solanaceae; genus Anisodus; species Anisodus acutangulus. The sequence goes on along the minus strand of CM056507.1, from coordinate 29,999,468 downwards.
AATTACCACCTCATCACAACCTTTGATGATTAAGGAGGTAAAGTCTGATAGAAGGTGCATATACACGGTATACCCGTGTATACCAAGTGACCGACTTCCATTAGATTACTTACCATGTTTTGTAGAATTCTTGTACAAGTGTAATTATGATATTAGTATTATAGTAGGAATATGTATTAGTCTTGTATTAGAAAAAGGTAGATTTATTTTTCATATTTAGATATTGTATATTGTATATATATACCTCTTCATTAATGAAAATAATCAATAGATTATTCTCTTTTATGGTATCAAAAGTCTAGGGTAAATTTTTCCTTCTCCAATTTTTTCCACCTTCCGCTGCCCTACCACCAGTGGTCGTCGGCCACCCTAATACCTCCCTTCGAAATTTTCGATTTTCTTCCCAAAAAAATTTCCCCAAATACCTAATTCTCCTTATGTTCTCTCATTATGTCTACCTCAAAGAACATGTTTCATCCTGCCCTTACGGTCTCCAACATCAAGAACCACATCCCTATTGTTCTTGAGATGGAAAACTTTCAATACGCGACGTGGGCGAAATTATTTAAAGTTCACGCTCGCATCAAGTCCTTCATCACATCATCCCCGCGGATACAAGCAAGGAGAAGATGTCTACCGCTGATGATGACCATGTGTTATAGACGACTCTCGATGCTACAGTTCTCCAGTAAATTTTTTCCACTATCTCTACAGACCTCATGCAGACGATTATTAAACTTGACGCCATGACGATGGAAAGTTGGAATAAGGTGCGTGATATCTTCCAAGATATCAAAAATTATCGTGCTATCACTCTTCAACAGGAATTTTCTCATGTCAATAGGGAGGATTTTCCGAATGTCTCAACCTATCTTCAACCGGAATTTTCTCATGTCAATAGGGAGGATTTTCCGAATGTCTCAACCTATCGTAAAAGGTTGAAGGAATTGGCGGATCAAGTCAAGAACGTTGGTGCACCCATCACAAATAATCGTCTTGTTCTTCATGATTGCAGGCCTATCCGAGGCTTATAATGGCGTTGGGGCGTTTCTTCGTCAAAGTAATCCTCTTCCACCATTCTACCAGACTCGTTCCGTGTTCACGTTAGAAGAGGCCGATTTGGCCAAAAATGCAGCTGCGGAGCTAATTTCGTTATGATGATGGCCACGTTCGATGATCCTCACTCGTTCTCGAATAATTCTAGCCAAAATCGTAATAACGGTGGCGGCAAAAAAGGTCAAAATTGAAAAAATAATGGCAAGAATCGCGGCGGCGGCTGCGACAGTGGCGGTGGCAGTGGTAAGAGCAGTGGCGGACGTAGTGGCAGTGTGTTGGCTGGGACATAGCACCACTGGTCACAACCTTAGGCCAATGCAAACTGGTCATGGGGCTGCTGGGCCAGTGGCCCAACACGGCCTTTCCATACTTTCCAGGATTTCTAGCGAACTGGGCCAGTGGCCAACATAGGCCCAGTTCACCGTTCTAGCCGTCACAGCCCAGGCAGCAGGCTGGCCTGCTTGGGCCTCGGCCTCAGCAGGCCTTCACTGCTGCAGGCTCAATTTATGGTCCGACACCTACGAATATTGAGGCCGCTATGCATACACTTGGATTAAATCCCCCAAACGCAAATTGGTACATGAACATCGATGCCACTTTTCATATGACGTCCGCACACGATAATATCTCGTCTTATTTCAATTTAAGCAATAATCATGGCATAATTGTTGGTAATTGCAATTCAATTCCATTTTGGGGTTATGTTCACACAAATTTTCCCTGTCCCCCACATCCACATCTAGTCCTGAAAAATATCCTTTAATTAAAATTTAGTGTCTGCCAGAAAATTCCCAACTGATAATTGGGTTTCTGTTAACTTTGACTCTTTTGGATTTTCTGTGAAGGATTTCAAGACGGAGATACCTCTAATGAGATGTAATAGTCGGGGAGAGCCCAATCACCACCACCACAATTTCCATGAGTCAAGCCACACCTTCAACATTGGCATGCACGTTTGGGTCATCCGGGGTCGTCTATTATTTCTTTTCTTAAAAATAATAATTTTATTGATTGTAAGAGTACACGTAGTATTCATATTTGTACTTCTTTTCCTCTAGGAAAACATGTTAGATTATCGTTTTTAGCCTCTACTTCTAGTATGTCGATGCCCTTTGACATTATTCATAGTGATTTATGGACATCTCCCATTTTGAGTTCTTTGGGCAATCGTTATTGTTTTATTTTTGGATGATTATTCTAATTTTTTGTGGACTTTTCCTTTGTCTGAAAAGATTTAGAGCGTTTATTCGTACCCAATTTGAACGGAAAATTAAAAATATTCAATGTGATAATGGTATGAAATATGATAATGGGTCATTTCAGGAATTTTGTGACACTCATGGCATATTTTTTCGGTTTTCTTGTCCTCGTACGTTACAAAATGGAAAGGCCGAAAGAAAAATTCGTATCATTAATAATATTGTCCGAACCTTACTAGTCTGTGCTTCATTACCTCCATCTTTTTGGCATCATTCGTTACAAATGGCTACTTACCTCCTTAACATACTCCCTAGTAAAGGTTTAGCATATCGATCACCCCTAAAAATTCTTTATAATAAGGATCCCTCATATTCTCATCTTAGGGTGTTTGTGCTATCCACTTTTTCCGTCTACTACAATTAACAAACTACAATCCCGTTTTACCGCTTGTGTGTTTTTGTGTTATCCGTCTAATAATCGTGGTTACAAATATTTTGATTTATCTGCTAATAAAATTATAATTAGTCGCAATGTCATTTTTGATGAAACTCAATTTTCATTTGCTAAATTGTATAATTCTGTGTCTATTTCGTACAAATTTTTGGATGATGGGTTCTCACCGTATATTATCCACTATTTATCCGAACTATCCTGTGACCAAAATCCGCTAGCATGACCACTGCCTGCTGGCCCAAATATTACCGTAGCAGTCCCTTATTCACGGTTAGCAGGTCCACTACATGTTGGCCTAAATCTCATCCACCCAGTTTTATCGTCTCGATCTCGACCGTCTGCCACCGTTTTTCATGACCCGACACCTACCCAAAACACATCCCCTTCTATTTTGAGTCAAGGGTTGGTTACTCGTAGCCAACATGGTATTTTTAAACCTAAAAGATATTTTAATCTAAATTCTAATGTCACTAAATAACCCTTACCACGTAATCCTGTGTCTGCCCTTCATGACCCGAATTGGAAATTGGACATGAATGATGAATATGATTCTCTTATTGAAAATAAGACGTGGGAGTTGGTGCCCCGTCTGCCTGGTGTCAATATTATTCGTTATATGTGAATTTTTACTCATAAGGAAAATTCTGACGGTTCTTTTGAGAGGCATAAGACCCGTCTTGTAGGTGATGGTAAAACACAACAGGTTGGCGTGGATTCTGGAGAGACATTTAGTCCAGTGGTCAAACTGGAAACCATTCGCACTGCGCTTAGTCTGGCTCTCTCGAAAACATGGCACATTCATCAGCTGGATGTGAAAAATGATTTCTTACATGGTGAGCTTAAGGAGATAGTGTACATGCATCAACCCTTGGGTTTTAGGGACCCCAAGTATACCTATCATGTCTATTTGCTGAAAAAGTTCTTATATGGGCTTAAGCAGGCCTCACGGGCTTGGTATAAGAGGTTTGCAGATTACGTGTCTACCATTGAGTTTTCTCACAACAGGTCTGATCATTCTCTGTTCATCTATCGTCATGGTACTTCTCTGGCATACATTTTATTATATGTAGATGACATAATATTGACTGCCTCATTTGATAATCTGCGCAAGTCTATCATGTCCCTTCTCAGTTCAGAATTTGCTATGAAAGACCTGGGGCCTTTGAGTTATTTTTTGGGTATAACTGTTACTGGTCATACATGTGGTCTATTTTTATCGCAGAAGAAGTATGCTACTGAGATTATAGAGAGAGCTGGCATGTCATCTTGTAAGTCGTCATCTACTCCGGTCGATACCAAACCTAAGTTGAGTGCTACTTCTAGCACACCATTTGAGGATCACACCCACTATCGTAGTCTTGCAGGGGCTCTTCAGTATCTTACCTTCACGAGGTCAGATATTACTTATTATGCAGTACAACATGTGTGTTTATTATGTATGATCTGCGGATTGAGCACATGCATGCACTCAAACGCATTATATGATACATATAGGGCACACTTGATTATGATTTATATTTATTTCCATCCTCCGTCTACTCTTGTGTCCTATACATATGCTGATTGGGGTGGTTGTATAGATACCAGACATTCGACCTTTGGTTATTGTATGTTTCTTGATGATAACTTTGTCTCTTTCTCGGCAAAACGCCAGACTACTTTATCGTGATCCAGTGCGAAGGCCGAGTATCGAGGGGTAGCCAATGTGGTGTTTGAGTCATGTTGCCTATGTAATCTTCTGTTAGAGCTTCACTTTCCTATTCAGAAAGCTACCTTGGTCTACTGTGATAATGTTAGTGCAGTCTATCTTTCGGGAAATCCGGTCCAACATTAGCGCACTAAACATATCGAGATGGATATTTACTTTGTTTGTGAAAAGGTAGCTCGTGAACAAGTACGTGTCTTACATGTCCCTTCAAGGTACCAAATTGTTGACATCTTTACTAAGGCTCTTTCCTTGGTTCTGTTTGAAGATTTTAGGGACAATCTCAGCGTACGACAACCTCTCGCTATGGCTGCGGGGGGGTGTGATAGAAGGTGTGTATACACGGTATACCCGTGTATACCAAGTGACCGACTTCCATTATGTTACTTACCATATTTTGTAGAATTCTTGTACAAGTGTAATTATGATATTAGTATTATAGAAGGAATAATTATTAGTCTTGTATTAGAAAAATGTAGATTTATTTTCCATATTTAGATATTGTATATTTTATGTATATACCTCTTTATTATTGAAAATAATTAAAGAATTATTCTCTTTTAAAGTCATCTAAGGCCAAGCGTGGTCTAAATTTTTTAAATGTAAGAATAAACATTATACATAATTAACTTGACGATTTGAACAAAATGCATTTAAAATATAAAGATGATGTGGAAAAAAAATTGATCCTAACTCCACAACTGTCAGAATCAACTACACCAAAATTCCCTTTTTATGAATGAGAAAAAATTATCTTTCATGCCTTGATGAAGAAAACATTTATTTATAATTATATTCCAAATAATGTTATTATCCTTAATAGATGTAAACTCATTTAAAAGTATTGTAATAAGTACTACTAGTATATTAAAATTATATTTTATTAGTACTGAATTTCGTCTTTTTTCAGTTGCTCGTAAATAATAATTACAATATACCTGGTGAAATCTCACAAAGTAGGTCTAGAGAGCGTAGAATGTAGACAGACATTACTCTTACTTTGAAAAGTAGAAAGACTGTTTCCGGTAGATTATGGACATAAAAATAAGCAATTCAAAGTAGTACTAAAAGGAAATAGCGAGAATAAAAATATTAAAATACTATAACAAACATGATAGAGTAGTAATAACACACAAAAAGGATATTAACAACCACAAATTAATACGATAATCAAATTATAAGAAACAATAAATAGTAATAGGAATCAAAAGAAAAAGAAATTATAAAATAATACTATATATGACTAACTAATATAAAATAATAAATGAACATAAATAATTCTTCTGATTTTTCAACATGTGTCGAGGCAAGACCATAGAGAGAGAGAGAGGTGTTAGTAACCAAGGGGCTTCAAACTGCTGGCAGCTCACGGACTGGCTCATAGAGTATAAAAATGGAATACTGACTAATGACTAGACATTTAAATTATTTGAAATAAAGTGGAAAAAAGGTTAAATATACTTAATAAGTAGTAGGAGTAATGTATGAGTTTAGTAGCTCAGTTGGTTAACTATCCAAGTTTTTACTTTATTGGTGAAAGTTTGAATCCTCACATTGTAATTCTCTCTCCATTTTTCCTTTCCTTACCCCCTATATAATAATAATAAAAGTAGTAGGAGTAATATTTGTGAAAGTTAAAGTGTAAAATTCACAAATAACATCTTATCGGTTTTTACAATTAAAATATAATTATTATCATAAAATTTTAAATTTTATAAGTACAATCTTAGAAAAATATTCTAAAAGATAACTCATGTTTTGAGATTTGCCTATTAATATCACTTTTGTTTCTTTTAAGACTAAAATATTCATTTAACTATTATTATTTTACTCAAAATATATTAAGCACCACAAAATTGTCTTCTCTCCTAGTTGACATGTCATATCACATTAAAATTTTATTTTTTAATAATAAATTTATTTAATTCATCAAACGCGGCCTTTAACTCAATTCAATACAAACTCATTTAACTAATCAATCTATATCTTATTTTAATCCGATTAGAAAATATAAAAAAAAAAACTTAATTTTTACATCCGATTTTCTTCATTACAATTTTCTTCTTGGACAGTGGAAAGCAGTTTTGCTGGACCTGGGAGTTCATTAACAGTCTCTTTTGTTTTTTGAAATTTTTCTTCATCAACAACAGTAAAATATCCATTTATATAGAAACCATTCATACGACGGTATACTTGATCAGCTAAATTTTGGTAGGAGTTATTGAGGTCTTTAATTTATATACATTGATAATGATAGAAAAAAAATTAACTAATAACATTTAAAAAATATTAAAAAGAAGATAGATTATCTATAAAACAAGATAATTGAACAAAAAAAAAAAAGAAACATAGACAAGAAGTATCTCATTTTCCAAAGATATATAACACATGTAGCTTTCCTAATACAGAAGTGACTAAAAATAATTTATAATTCAAACTCGTGATTATTAGCTTGTCCTGAAAAATAACTTTATCATCAAAGAAGAAAATTGAATATAAAAGTTAGGCTTCTTTAATATTTTCTAACCGAATTAAATGAGTATAAGATATGAGTTGGTTGGTTAATTAGATTTGGATTGGGTTGTACTAAATGGATTTTATGAGTTAAATATATTTTTTATTAAAAAATAAAATTTAAATATGACATGGCATGCCAATTAAGAAAAGAGAAAGGTTTTATAGTGTTTAGTATATTTTAAGAAAAATAGTGACAGTGGAATGATATTCTAGTTCCGAGAGAAAGAAAAGTGATATTAGTAAGCAAATTTCAAAATATGGGTGACCTTTTAAGAAATTTACTCGTTGACTTATACAGTATAAAAATGGAATACTGATTACTGACTAGAAATTTAAAATATTTGAAATAAAGTGGGAAAAAAGGTTAAATATACTTAATAAGTAATATTTGTGAAAGTTAAGTGTAAAAGTCATAAATAACATCTTTTCGGCTTTTTGCAATTAAAATATAATCACTATCATAAAACATTTTTTTGTGTAGATTTCCCCTCAAACGCACTAGTCTTTAATTTTTACCTTTCATATTTGTGGTCTTTTAATTTTTGCTCCTCCTATTTTCTTTATGAAAATATCCAGGTTTATTTCACAAGGCATAATTTCTATAATATTCTTTCTTTGAAAATTAAATATCTGGAGTCTTATGCGATAAAAATGTGCCACTAAAACTTAAAGATAAGTTTTATAGGGTGGTGGTTAGACCGACTATGTTGTATGGGGCAGAGTGTTGGTCAGTCAAGACGTCACACATCCAAAAGATGAGAGTAGCGGAGATGAGGATATTGAGATGGATGTGTGGGCATACAATGAGGGATATGATTAAAAATGATGATATCTGGGACAGAGTGAGAGTGACTTCGGTGGAGGATAAGATGCGGGAAGCGAGGTTGAGATGGTTTGGGCATGAGCAAAGGAGACACACAATGCCCAGTGCGGAGGTGTGAGAGGTTGGCTATGGACGGGTTCAGGAGGGGTAGAGGTAGGCCGAAGAAATATTGGGCTGAGGTGATTAGACAGGATATGGCGCAGGCGCAACTTACTGAGGACATGACCTTAGATAGGGGGTTGTAGAGGGCACATATTAGTGTAGAAGGGTAGTAGGTAGTCGTGCGTCGTCCTACTTACATTAACAAACTGGTTGTTGTAGAGGTATTACTGTAGGCCCGATTAGCATATCATACGAATAAGCGCAATAGTGTTTTATAGTCCCATGTAGTTTGACTTCTGCTGCTATGTGTTCTTTAATGTACTTTGTTTATCTCATTTACATACGTTAGTTACTTCTTCCTTTTCAGGATGCGCTATCATGGTTTATTCACTTTTGATGCCAACATTTTAATACTGCTTTAAATTTATTAACCGGATCTGACTGTTTCTCCTGCTTTGTTTGTGCTTATGCCTTGTCGTGTCTTGAGCCGATAGTCTCTCGAAAAGAGCCGCTCTACCTATCAAGGTAGAAGTAAGGTTTGCGCACACTCTATACTCCCCAGACCCCACGTTGTGGGATTGGTATAGTTTTATAGTAATTTTTAAATTATATTGAGTGTTGAAAATTATACCTTATCCGACATAGTTTGTGTCGATGTTATGATACATATGTTGAAATTAAACACTAACTATGTCTGCCTAAATTATGAAATTATGCATTTTTTATATTATGTTAAGTGTTGACAGTTATGTCTTATCCGGCATAATATGTGGGTTGTGTATGATACATATGCCGAAGATATAACACTAATTATGTCGAGCGAAATTCTAATTATACCGCGCTAAAAATAATAAAGAAAAAAAATTAAAGAACTCAAATTTAAAGGGCAAAAGTTAAAGACCACCCCAAAATAGGGACATTTGCGCGAATGACATTTTAAATTTTATAAGTACAACCTTAGAAAAATGGCTAGTGAGGGGTAATTTTACTTTTTCCGTCTATTTGAACGTACATTTCAATTTTTTTTAGTTTCTCACCCGTTGTCTATTTTTGACATTGGAGTCTGATTATATTGAATCTGCATCAGATATAGCTCATTTATGAGAGAAACAACCCATCCACTGCACCACATTCTCTGATAGTGACATTTGAAAAGTTATGAGTTAGAAATCGGTATTTCAATGATATGTGCTTTCAAATAAATATTTTAATATTCGTATTAAGTTCAGAAATTTACACGTAGTTAATTTTATGTAAAAATGTTGTATTACATATTTTATGTCCAATATATATATATATATATATATATATATATATATATATATATATATATATATATATGCTCTTTTTATTAGAAGTCGTTCGAACCTGATTTGAAATAATTATATGAAATCATTAGATGAAATTATGATGATTTGAAGTTAAAGTTTTGTTTAGACATGCAATTTGAATTTCTTAAGTTATAATTTTTCTTATAAACATAAAAATTCTACAAGTTATGAAAATCATCAGAACTTTCACAATTTTTATACAATCTTATCAAATGAGCAAGTCATAGTTCATAACAAAAGTAATATACGTTACTAGAAGGTCTTTCTAAAAATACAACATCAATTGATTAAACTTTAGTTCAATAAAATGAAAAATTAAACATGGTTGTAGTGTAACTACTCTTTAATATAATTCTCTCACATTGTTGATAATAGTAAATTTGTTATAAATATACTACCAACTTGTAGATATTTTAATATTTGATATAGATAATTGACAAACATGATTGGTTAATATATCTACCAACTTATGAATCTATTTTTTACAAAATATAAATTTATAGGTTAACTTTTACATTAAAAAATTTAAAATTATAATTGAAATTTCAAATCATGCATTTTTGAATGATTTGAAATTTCATCTCATAAGATGAAATTATGAAATGAAATCGCATATTCAAATGTTAATTTCATCTCATGAGATGAAATCATACGATAAAATCACATATTCAAATGCCTACTCAGACTTTAAAAACAAAAGCATATGCAGACATGGTTCGTGAATCCTAGAATGCTCAATGCTCTAGTTCTATTCTGGAAAGAGAAGACAATTCTTACATGAATAGTATGCATATCACTTGGTTCGTTAGAAATTAGGAAAGGTTCCTTATTTTTTTGTTTTACTTTGCTTCTGGAAGAGCCCACGTGATTTGTCATTTGCCCATTATGACACTTCAAATTATAACAAATTTCAGCGCGGCTCCATCCTTTGATCATAATATAAGTATATTCTCTTTAAAAAAGATCTAAAATGCACTATATATATCCGTATGCCTGAGTTATCTCATTAAGAATAATTCAAAAAATTTAACGTAAAATTATCGATCTTTTTAGAATAAGACTAAAAAAGAAAATATATTAATAGAAACATTAAAAGTATGTGATTTTTTTGTGCATGTATGTTTGATATGTCAAATTATTCGATTTTATACTTGGTTAGAGATGACACATATCTAATAAAATAGTTAAAATACGTGCTAACAGGACCGGACAATCACAATCATAAAAAAAAGGTTCTTAACAAATCAGTAGTAACTTGACATTTGGGACAGCAATATACCCTAGCAAATTCTTCTTCTCTCCTTTTGGGGGTCAATTTTCGTCTATAATGAAAGCATCCACCATTCAGCATGTTGTATAAATACTAGGGGTGGTCAGTGGGTCGGGTTTGAGGTGAGGAGGGTCTCGACGGGATGGGACCCGATAGGATTTGGGGAGGGGACCGGTCCTTCGGCGGGACTGGGGCCAGGATTGGCGGGATCCGCCGATGTCCCGTCCCGTCCCGTCCCGTCCCGTTCCCGGTCCCATCGGAAAAGGGGACCGATCTTATCAGGACAGGGGTGGGTCAGGATCGGATTTTTCAATTTTTTTTCTTTGCACTTGATTTAAAAAAGTAACATATATAAACACTCAATAATTAAACAAGATAGTGTAATAAAAACATCCTAAAGTTGTGTTTGTGCCTCTTATATTATTTAATAGAAATATAATTTTTTTGTAATATAATTTCAAAATTGCAACTTTGTGGTGTTGAAAGTTGCAAATAACATACTAAAATTGCAATTAAAAAAATCACATATTTATAAACACATTTTCTAGTTTCTTCACAAGGTCTTGTGGTTTTCGGTTAGAATTGGAATTTATTAGTCAAATTGTTCGACGTCGCTTCCACCTCCGTCGGATAAGATTTTGTTATAGTTTTCGTCGTCTTCTTCGTTGATCTCCGGTTCACCGCACCTTCTACGCTCTACTCATATCCAATCTTTGAATAAAACTGCAATCTCCAAGTTGGCTCCCGCTAATAAGTGTTTGTGCTCTCCTATTTGAAATCTTCCGATAGAAAAAACGCTTTCAGACGTTGTTGATAACACTTGAATGTTCAACGCATCTCGACCATCTTTAATAGTGTCGAAAATTTCTTCTCATTATCCCTCCAGTATTTCAGCAAGTCTTCACATCCTTCTTCATTGAGAATTGCTTGGTACAGTACAACACCCTGCAAAAAAAAAAAACAAATTCGCTAACTTGATTAGTAGTGGTACTACTAAACATTCTATGTAACGCTTTCAATACTAGCCACAAAAACAACATGCCTTTTTTGAGGTTGTATTGAAGAAGAAGAAGATGGTATGAAAGCCGGTTAGTTGTTAGCACTTTCTTGTTGGTAATACGTATATACGCTTTTGCATTCATCGTGTATGCTAGACACATCTTCTTATTTAGTTGGTTCCTTAGGTGGTTGATCATTTGAATTTTCTGGAGTTTGAGGTGGAAATACTGTTATACAATCATAAATAGTTTCAATACTTTACAACCGTCTATTTTAATAGTCAATTTTAATACAACACCAATAATATAAATAGTGGGAATAAGAAAAAAATATTTTTAAAATTTGATAAATATTTTTTAATAGGTGCCTTATAAGATGATTTTTCCATATATTCACTAAGTAACAAAAATATTAGAGCTATATAAAATAACATAGTTGAAATAGTAGGATAATATATACCAGAAAATTCTTTAGTTGCTTGAAAAAATTACTCTAAAAATATAATAAGTTATGAATTTTTTTTTTCAATCGTTATCTACAATCATATTAGTTGGATTTCGATTATGGGCGTTAAAAAATAAAGTTATAGGTCTTCTATAATCATAAGCAACAAATAGTTGTTCATATAAAGAATTTCACTTAGTCGCTACTTCTTCAAAAATTTTCTATAAGGTAGTCCACAATCGTGACAAGTTTTTTTATATTTTTTTTTGTTTGTATTCTATTACTTCTAAAAATAAAGTTTATAGCAAATTGAACTTTATTAAGAATATCTTCAAAAAGTGATAGACCATACAACTAAGTTATAAATATGACACACATATTTTATATGAAAATTATTAGGAAAAGATGATGTTAAAGATATTTTAAAAGTCTAATAGCATAATTATTAGAAGAAGCATTATTTAATATAACAATAATTATTTTGACAGTTATACCATAATAATCGCAAACTTGATGAATATTTTCTGCAATAAAATTTCTGTGTCTATCACCAATATATCTCTATATGCTAAAATATATTTTTATATAGACCAATTATGATCTATCCAATGACATGTTACAATTAAATAATCATGGTCGTTAGTACTACGGCCTATATCAAACGTGATAGATACTTTGCCAGGAAAATGATATAATGAATAACGTAAATATTGTTGATATTCATGTGCAAATTTAAAAACATCTCTCCTAACAGTTGATCTAGAAAAACCGTTAAAAACAGGATTATACATATATATAATGTAATGAATAAAACCAGGAAATGAAAAAGGAAAACTCTCCACTGCAACTAATTTTGTTATTACTTATCTATCTCTATGTTTATCGTATTTAGGGCCTACAATTCCCCCTGTCATCGGGTTAATTTGACACTGTACTTAATCCGGGACACTATGTGAACCTTGTCCCGACTAAGAGCGCATTGGCGCACCCGACTTTGTAGCCTCGTATTCATCCCACCTAGCTTTGTGAAAATTTTGTACATGTTTCAATAAACCTCCCGTCCCACCCTGACCTTTTTCCGTTTTAAATTTATAAATATTTTTACAAATTCTGCATTTAACTACTTGATTCTCTTGGTCCCTATCAAAAAAATCTCATGCAGCAGATTTTAATTTTCGTTGTGTGGGGCCTCATCGCATGCTAGGGGGAATAGTTGGCGTTCCAGTTTCAGTTTGAGGTGCACTAGTGGGTGTGTCATCTAGATTAGTGGGTGTGTTATCTAGATTATCTTCTAAACTAAAGTCTGGTTGAGTTGCAAAATATATCTTATCGTCTAATGGTATATCATTAAAAAATCCAGTTTCATCTATATGAGTATAATCAATCAAATCATCCTGTCTAGAAATAGGATGATTAGAAGAAGTACCCCTGACCTTGTTACCCCTACTAGAAGCATCACTCTTACACTTACCCTTAAACATACCTCTTAATCCTTCTATTTTAATTATGCAAATATATAATTAAAGATAATGAAATTAAGTGCGATAATTAAAATAAAGTAACAATAATAATTTAAAGAAGGAACGAATGTACCAAACGTCGACGTGTAATCAAAGTTGAAAATTGAAACTTTGCTCGATGGATGATCCTCAAACTAGTTGTTAACTTCACTCCCAAATTTTGAATTTTGATACAGTTATACAAATGAACAAATAAAATACAATATTTAGTAGGTAATGTAGACTTGTAGAGAGATAGATTGAGAGATTGTAGGAAGATTTGTGAGAAAGATGAAGAGAAAATGAGGTATTTATAGTTGGAAAATTGGGTTAAAGTGTAAATATATTAACTTAGGGGTTAAAAATAAATATTAAGGGGGTAGAAGGGAAGGCCGAAAACGGCCGTTGCAGAATGACCATTTTATATATTAAGGGGGTAGGAGGGGAGGTCGAAAACGATCGTTGCAGAACGACCATTTTATAAAATGGTCGTTGTGCAACGGTCATTTTTTTCAAGGGGGAGGGGGACGGGCGGGACCGAGCCTGGGAGGGACAGGCCCAGGCGAGACGAGCCCAGGTCCCGTCCCGGGTTCGAGTCCCGTGCCTGTTTGTTTTTTAGGAGGGGATCGGGGCGGGGTCGTGGTCGGGACTGTGCCGACCCGGCCCACTGGCCAGCCCTAATAAATATAGAATATATAATTCCATCCTATTTCATCATTATCTCACTCCTTAATGGAAGTAAAATTCAAACCTTCAAAGTGAATTCATTTCTAGAAGAGCGAGTTGGACCAAGCATAGAGTCCAAAGAGGTGATCAAGGCAAATTTGAGATTTTTTATCACAGGATGTCGAGTACTCGAGTATCTTTACACTCGTAATGTATCTGTAAAAATGAGTACGACTATTATAGAGAGGTTTGATTGTATATATCTTTTTAAAATTTTCTTTTAAAAGTTGAAACGGGTTATGATCAATGACGGGATCATGACCTAACTCGTCCAAAATATACTTGGATCAACAAAGGATGAGTAACTGGAGAGAACTGTAGGTTGCATGAGTTACATATCTATGGTCAAAACATGTTTAACCCTATGAACTGATCATGAATCAACTGGCCCAATGTTTTGCTTAAGTCAAAGATGGATTGAGCGACGAGTTTAATCCAACTAGCGCCAACTCAGATTTGAACATTCGGGTGGAATATACTTTTACGGTTCAATATTAACCCCTCTAATTCTGGTAAAATATCAATTAGAGACCAAAAACAAAAATGGACTTCATTTCATTGGCTCAAATCTAATACAAGATCCACTGAACATCAAACAGGCAAGCAAATTCTAGGATCACTATGGCAACAAAACCAAGTGTAGCTTTGGCTTACCATTTCAACAGCTTCTACAAGTATTTGTCTATGCTGGCAGTTAGACTGGTTTTGGGTACAGCACCAATTATCGCGTCTTTCTTCTCTCCGTTAACAAAGATCATTATCGTTGGGATGCTTCGGATTCCATATCTGGATGCTACAGAAGGACTGTCATCGGTATTCAATTTGAGGCACCTAGCCCTTCCTACGTACTGCTTAGCCAGTTCGCTCATTACTGGATGGAACATGCGACATGGTCCACACCAGGGAGCCCAAAACTCGACCACCACGGGTTCAGTGGCGTTGAGAACAAGTGAATCCCATGTTTCCTCTGTCACGGTAGGAACTGAAAAAGAACAAGAAAATGAACCACTGAAGAAGATTAGGCAAATTTCATCAGGAAGCATAAGATTCACCAGTTCAAGAACTTCCAACCACTGATGAATTCACCACTTCGAAAGAAAATTCAGACTAATGCTGCCTCCAAGGACATTACTTGGGGGTCGTTTGGTTCGAAGACAAGTTATGCGGGATTAGTAATGCTTAGATTAGTTATGCTGACATTATGTCTTATCAACTGTTTGGTTTGTTGCATTAAAACTAGCATGCATTGCATAATTTCTAAATAGTACTGAATAGCTATGTGCTCAAACTCTTTAAAAATGTTCCCGCACCCGTGTCAGATTCTTCAAAAATGCACTACTTTTGGAAAATCCGACACGCACCCGTCAATATTTTTTGACGAGTCCGAGCAACATAGTTGAATAGGGTGGATACGTATAAGAATAGTACTAGTATTGTCAATGCCATGGATTACTATACAACACAACAACAACAACACCCAATGAAAATCCCACAACGTGGGGTCTGGGGAGGGTAGGGTGTACGAGAGACTCTCGGTTCAAGACAAAACCTAAGCACAGGTAGAGCAAGAAAAACGGTCAGACCCAGGAATAAAATTTAAGGCAGTATGAAAATGCTAGTATCAAAAGTGAATGGGCCATGACAACGCATTTTGAAAAGGAAAGGAACTAACATAGATACATAAGCTAAACACAGTACACTAAAGAACACCCAGCAGCAGAAATCGCACGCTACTATACATAACTGAATAGGGTGTTTAAGTAATACTGGTATTAGTTGTACTAGACTTAAATTTGTAACCAAACATTGTAGTAAAATTTTATACCAGCATTATTCTACCTAATACATCCTACGAAACGGCCCCTTAGTGTACACTAAGACACCCTTCATTATTTAAGTTTGTATTCAGTCTCCCTCCAAACACACACACACACCCTACCCCACCCCATCCCCAAAAGCCAAGCAAAAAGAACATTCATAACACCAGGAGGAATTTTTATTCATCTGCTCCTGTATAATAAAAAAGAATACCATCTAAAACAGTTTCTAAGAAATGAAAAAACAAAGATTGGCCCTCTTTACACTAATAAAAACAGCAATTAGAATATAAATATATCCCAGGCACTTAGGAAGTGTAAATTATAGAATGATATTGAGAAAATTTACTAGCCCAAGCTTTCAACAAAATAGCCATACCCTATATTCTTTTCGGAATTATGTGTGAAACCACAGGATAAATTGCTGAGGTTCTATATGTGCTTAAGAATTCACTCTAAATGTGAGGAAGCAATAACGTCGGTAAAAGGTCTCAAGAAACAAATACTTACAAGTTTTACATCTGCTTTTGGAGAAAGTAAATCCGAAAAATTATGCATACATTAAAGGGCAGCCCGGTGCACAAATCTTCATCCATGCGTGGGGTCCGGGGAAGGGCCGGACCATAAGGGTCTATTGTACGCAGTTTTACCTCACATTTCTGCAAGAGGCTGTTTCCACGGCTTGAGCCCATGACCTCCTGGTCACATGGCAGCAACTTTACTCGTTACTCCAAGGCTCCCCTCCAATGAATTATGCATTCATTGAATGACAAAAAGCTAGCTCAAATGTTTTCTTCCGAAACTTCCCTTCTTTTTTCCTACAAGACAATTTTGTCATCTTGCATCCAAGGACATTTAAGCTAACTGATTAATTGTTACTCACTGCACAGCCTCTCAACATGCATAAAGCAAGAAATTTTACAATAATGCTTATCTGGTGTATTTGCTGGAAGAAAATTCAAAGCAGTCTTTTTCAATTATATTAGATCAATGAAGAAAGCAAAAGAAAGTCCCAAGAGCGTGATGATCGTTCAACTCCCAAGATAGAAAAGAGTGTGCACTGCTCTTATAAAAATTAGACAGTGTACCTACATGCTTATTCTTTTTTGATTAAGTAATAAAATGTAGTAGAAAAGGCATCAAGAAGACGCAGAAATTACAGAAAGGTAAGATGTTAAAAACTCCAGTACAAGAAATTGGAGTTTAACAGAGCAAAAAGGCAAAAAACCTGTAAAAACAGTCCAAAAACCAACTACCAAGACCTCTACTGTGCTAGGGTCAAGGAGCTAACAAAATCCAAAAATAGTTATCAAACACTGTTTACAGGGGCATGGAAATTCCAGCTAAATAAATTAACTAAACAACTAGCTTTTAAGAAACTAGTAGGAGTTGATATTCCATCAAAGCATCTACGATTTCTTTCTTTCCTACATGCTTATTTTGGTTGGAAAGGAGTACGAGATCTGTCATAGGTGAAGATATGTTACCAACAGGTCTAAATACCATCATTTTGTCTTTGGTGCTCAGACACTACTTGCTATTTCGGACTTCAGTGAACTATTGAAGCTATCGAGAGAGTACCAAATGGTGACGGTTACAGACTTTCAGTGGACGCGGAGATAATTTGTTGTCTCATTTTCTATAGTTTGACAGCTTTTTTGACCTTCGCTCATACAAGTGATGGTTACTAATGTTATTTATAGAGGCTGGGCTTGGTTTAAAAAAAAGGCTTCGCTAATGTCATAAAGTGCGTAAAAGTATTCTCATTACATTCCAGGCCAATCTGAAGGGAATTCCTTGTCAAGAATTCATCACCAGTATTCTAAATATACATTTTCACTTTTAGCATATCGAGAGAAAATAATTATTTTCCTATTTTACCCTTAACATTTATTTCCTAATTCATTTACCAAGACTTCTTGAAATGTTAATAGTCAATTTTTAACTAAGCAATGCTTAATTTTGGGATTGGCACACGACTGAACCTCTTCATTAACCCACTTACTATCGTGTAAAAATATGGAGAACTTACAATCATATTTTGTTCTCTGCGTTGGAATATTTTGATGATTGTGTCTTGTATCCATTGTTGTTTGAACTCCCACTACAGTGAAGCATTTTTATAGAGAAATGTTTCGATGGGAAAATTTAAATTATTGTATAAATAAAATAAAGAGGTCTAAATTGTTTGGCTCCGAAAATATTTCAAGCTTTTAAACTAAAGAGATGGATGAGTTATGTAAAGTGCTAATATCTATAAAACAAATTGATGTTGAAACTTGAAACATCATATTGGCTGTAATAAATCATGTTTGGGACTTTGGTTTCAATTATTGAGACTAAGTACCAATTAATATGCGTATTGTGATAAAATACCCATGTCACTCATTGTTTCTTAAGGGACGTGTACAGTCCAAATTGGACAAGTAAAAGTGAACAGAAGGAGAAGGAGTTACACAGTAAGGACCAACTTTAGTCTTACAATTTTTAAACTCACTTTCTTTTGCACTCGCACTCTAGCAACTCTCTCTCTTATTTTTCACTTGAGCACTCACATCCTGCTTGCTTGAGCACTCACTCTTTACTTGAGCACACTCTCTTTGTTTGAGCACACATACAATTCATATGATACAATTCATATGAACACCTCTTTATATGCGGTGATGGAAGGATCTAGTGGAGGTAATATTCTAGAATTACACCTTCCACTTAATTCTAGAAATATACCTTCTAGAATGCTTCTAGGCTTCTCACTCTAGAATTCTCATTCTAGAGTTCTCCTTCCAATTGTCTACAACTCTATGAATATTCTAGATTCTTCATTGAAATATCTTAGATATTACTCCCTTCGCTCACTTTTACTTGTCCAGTTTGGACTTTGCATGCCCCTTTCAGAAACAATGATTGACATGGGTATTTTGCCACAATACCATATTAATTGATACTTGGTCTCAATAATTGAAACCAAAATTCCACACGTGATTATTAAAGCCAATGTGATGTTCCAAGTTTCAACATTAGTTTTTTATACATATCAACACTTTACATAACTCACCCGTCTCTTTAGTTTAAAAACTTGAAAAATGGAGCCAAACAATTCAGATTTTTTCATTTTATACAATAATTTGAATTTTTCCACCAAAACATTACTCTATAAAAAATGTTTCAATGGAGTGAGAGTTAAAACAACAACATTTACAAGACACAATCATCAAAATATTCCATAGCAGAGAACAAAAGATGACTTCAAGTGGAACAAGTTCTCCATATTTTTATATAGTAGTAGGTGGGTTAATGAAGAGGTTCAGTAGTGTGCCAATCCCAATATTAAGCATTAGTTAGCTAAAATTGACCATTAATATTTCAACAAGTCTTGGTAAATGAATTAGGAAATAAATGTTAATTTTTCTCTTGATATGCTAAAAGTGACAAATAAAAGTGTATTTTTGGAATACTGGACAAGTAAAAGTGAATGGAGGGAGTAACAAAATTCAAGCTTTGAGCAACCAATTGTGTCCAACAATTCTCAACATTTCTTTTGCCCCAATAGAGTTAGAAGAAGATAATTACAAGAAATATAAAGTACACGAGCTAGCAAACTTGTTTGTCATTTATGGAGAAGTATAGCACAAATCATTCTTATCATTCGCAGCACGTGGAAAAAAACTCGTTTGCTAAAAAATCATGATGTTCCTTTCTTAAGCTCGCACTAGCTCTAGAATCTTCAATTTTACGATGAGCAATCCTTTGCTCCAATTCCTTTTGAGCCGAGGGTCTATTAGAAACAACCTCTCTATCCTACAAAGTTAGAGGTAAGGTCTGCGTATATCTTACTCTCACCAGACCCCACTTGTGGGATTACACGGGGTATGTTGTTATAGTCCTTTGCTCCAAGGCCAGTCACTATCTTCCTGTGATCTACTACCATGAAAATCACATAGTATTTTTTATTAACAAGGCTTTAAGGTCCCCAAAATTTTTTTATCAATCATAACCTAGGTGCTTGCTCCTCAACTGTGGGCACATGAAAAATAGCCACATCAATATCTTTCAAGTACACATATAATGTCAACTAAACAAGCCACTAACATAGAAATACGCCACCACTCAAAATAGTCACATCACCGTTTCACTAAGAAGAGAGATATTGCAAGCTTAACGAGCCACTACCCCAAGAGAAAAGACACCCATTTGCTAATTGCCTCGTATCCCTCTCGACAGAATCATACTCCGTCTGTTTTAATTTGTTTGTCTAAGTTTGACTGGGTATGAACTTTAAGAAAGTAAAAAGACTTTTGAATTTTGTGATCTTAAACTAAAGATATGCATAATATACCAAAACTCCTTTTAATCTTGTGATCTTAAACAACCATGAGGGATTTGAAACTAAAGAGTTGCCTAAATTAGGAAGAGAGATTCTTTTTTAAACCGACTAAAAAAGAAAGTAAGATAAACAAATTGAAACAGAGTAATAGATGATAGACAATGCAAACACCTGTTAACACTATTAATCACCTTTCTTCTCAATAAGCCCCTAGCTGCTCTACCATCAGTTTGCTGCAAACACAAAATATAATCGCAAATCCAAGCCCCTTATCTACTTCAGATGATTTTAACATGACGGCCAAACCCAAAAAGAAGAGAAGAGCTACAGCAAGAAGAACTCCTTACAAGTTGAATAAAGCTCCAAATAGTCGCAACATATGTAGTTGAAAAAAAAGTCACAATACATGTAGGACAAAAAGCATGTCACAAGCTTGTTTTATGCGATTTTTATTTTCTGATTTTGTTCCCTGATTATCTGGTATACCAATGTAATGTATTTCTCGAATCAAGAAATTAGAAAACATAATCGGACCCATTATCCACAGATTTAGAACTGTGCTGCAGCCTGTAGGCCCTCGGGAATTTCTTGGTTGCAAATAGAAAAAGATAACATATTATCTTCACTGAGGCATTAATAAACATTCTCAAAAGAACGTTTTATCTTCACTGAGGCATTTTCCAGTCCCCAAAGAATGGTGATGAAGGCCATTCTGAAGGGCATAGAATAGGTTTGTTGTTCCTCGAAATTGGTATTCCACCAACTATATGACTAAAATGTTCATACAAAGAATCAAGCAGCCATTCTAAAGGGCATAAATTGTTATAGCAGAGCAATTGTTGGAACATGTTTGGAAAAAGCTCTCAAGTATTAAACAACAACAACATACCCAGTGAAATCCCACAACGTGGGTCTGGGGAGGGTAGAGTGTACGCAGACCTCACCTCTACCTTAGGTAGAGCGGCTATTTCCGAGAGACCCTCGGCTCAAGACACGACAAGGCATAAGCACAAACAAAGCAGGAGAAACTGTCAGATCCGGTCAAGAAATTTAAAGCAGTATGAAAATGCTGGTATCAACTCTCAGGTATTAAACATTAACTGAAAAGTTGACTGGACTTATCCATCTCAAACGCTCAATGAAATTTTCAAACTAAATGCTAAACACTCGCCCTACATGCCAATCTAGCTTCTATTTGTCAAAACTCCTATCATAGACAACACTTGATTCAGACAGTGCTCCATAGCATTTTATTCTACATCATGTTTTTCATGAGATATTCACTTCTCCAGCTCAGACTACCTAAATTTTTCCTTCTTACCTAGATGTGCTTTTCATTGTACTGGAGGATTCTCCAAGAATATTTGCCCAGCCCTTCAATAAAAAACAAGCATGTCTTAAATCAGCTAAGCAGCTGAGGATTGCAACAGATGAGAGTAATTGAATGGTCAGGATTAAATCTTTCGGTCCTTCATGCCTTCTTGATTTGCCCAAAAGAAGATGTGACCATTGTTAAATTACATGTCTTTGTATGCCATATACTAAGGAATCATCTCGCCAAGAAAATCCACCCCATAAAATGCAATCCCTAATATCTCAGTGACGACGAAACCAAACCTACATCTGCCACTAAAACCTTAATAAACTACCTGCAGTAATTAGACAACGAAATTTCCTCTTTCTTCCAACGATTCAATAAATTTTCATATCTAAGTGGTGATCGGTTTCTCTTCTGTTATTACTGCACTATATACTCGAATCCTCCACCCGTATTCATTTGTGATCGGTTCGCTCTTGGGGGTCTATGCGCCTGAGTAGGAAAGTTTTGGGGTCGGAGTTTACAATATCAAGAAATACAAAAAGAAAAAGCCCATTCTTTGTTTCCCAAGTTAAAATGAAAATAGTCTATAAAAGTAGTTCCATACTATTCATCAATTAAGCAACATAGAGAGCTCATAATGTACTTGATGTATAGGTGCAAGGAGAAGAAGCAACAACAATGACAATGGGTGAATCCATGATTTTAAGAAGCGGATTTAGATTGCACCAAACTAGTCCTTAAAGGTTTTTGATTCTGTTGCAAACGATCGTGGATTAACTAGCATACAATCACACAATCAAAGAAAATAGAGAAGAAAAAAATAACACAAAGATTTAATGAGCTTCGGCAAAACAGACTTGGATGCATATACATTTTTTCAATTTTTTTACACCACATAAGTTGAATAATATAACTTAGCGCAAAACCACAAGCAGCTTCTTATTATATTGCAGTCAATTTTCGTTAGCCCTTACCTAGTGTATCGCAACACATAAACCTACATAGTAAAACATTGCAGCCGGAAATTCAAGAATAGATGATATCTTGTGAAAAATCTAATACACCCTTTTGTCTCAATTTATGTGAGGGTTTTCACTTATCGAGAATCAATTCGACTAATCTTCTAAGCTAAAATGAATTAAATCAAACTCAAAATTAAAATTAGATATTGAGGAAAAAAATAATATAAGATGCAATACATTTACACAGTTTAAATCTCGAGAAGCAAAAAATGTCACATAAATAGGGAGAGTAGTAACATACCATCGAAGGAGACATCGGACGCTTCGCCGGAGATGCTACTTGTGCGGAGAGGAATCCTTGAAGAAGATGCAAGTGAAACTTGATTATTATTAAAAGGGGTACTATAGGATTTAGAAAAACCGGTGAGTTTCAGAGGGGAACGGCGGTGCCATGTGGCGGACAACGGCGGCGAAGGGAGGAGGGATGGGTGGAGACTAGAGGAGAAAAGGGAAGAGATGGCGAGTGAATCGAGAATCGTCGACATAGGACGGAAACTGTGGGATACCTGCGAGGCTGCGACTAGTTAGACTATTTCTATTTTATGAAAATGTGAAAAAGAACATTTACACTGGCCCTCCACTTAATAAAGTAATGAGTTCGGTATTCTATTCAATATTTTGAAAGTTCTGATTTTAATAATTTCATAATCCATAATTAAAAATAAATATCAAATATTAAACTTTAAACTTTGGTCCGATATAGTAAATTATGGTTTGATTCGATAATTTGTTTTGTGATGATTTTTGCCTACTCTTGTATAATATGCCTAAAAACATCTCCGCATGGATGTTTACATTACATTATATTCTTAATTTATATGATATTTTTTGCTTTTCAACATTCAATTTTTTTGTTTTAACTGTATATTTGGATGTAGAATTTTTTAAGTTTTTAAAATAAATTTACATATTTAAAAACTACGTAAATAATTATTACTAATATATTACAATAGTTAACAATTTATAATATTTATTCAGAGTCGACACTTGGAATAACGAGTTTTAAAAGAGGGTTTTCACTTGAAGTGACAATGTTGAAAATGAATTACTATTATTTATTCAGAAGCATCATTTGGAATTGAATTTTGATGTTTCAATTACTCCTAAAGTTATGGTCCGCGAACAAGAAATTATGTTGAGCGGGAGAAGGTGATGTGCACCACATTTATAAGGAGGAAGCTACATGGCATTTAGGATTAATTTTCCTTTCTTTCATCTCCAAATAGTGCCATAGAGCTGAGTCTTAGGAATTTGAATATGACTTATGTTTTATCATATATTTACATAAATATTGGTAGGTGAGAAAGCAACAGAGAGTTGTCGAGTTACAAATGAGGGGGCTCGTAAGAAGCCACCAGAAGGCGAGGATCAGACTGAGACTTAGAATGAGTCGACCTCTCATGTTTCCCGATTCCACCAGTCCCAGAGGAGCCCCAAGGAACTCTAGTACCCCCAGCACCCCCATCAGGATCATCTGAGCAGAAGTTGTGGAAAGTTGTATAATTGTTGACCCATATAGTAGCCGCTCAGTCACAACTGCAGGTAGAGGCATCTTCCGGTGCCATACCTTCAGATATATTGACCAGTTCGCGGGTACGAGAGTTCATTTACTTAAATCCTCCAAAGTTTACAGGTTCTAACCCACAGAAGGACCCACAAAATTTCGTAGATGGGATCCAGAGGACCTTCAGGGTTATACATGTCACAGAGACTGAAAAGCAGTAGAGTTAGCAGCATAGGCTAAAGGATGTAGCGGTGCTTTGGTACGACGTTTGGGAGCTATCCTGAGGTCAGAATGCACCCGCACCGGTATAGGAAGAATCTACCAATAGAGATAAGACAGTCGAGAGTTGAGTAGTTCCTAGGCCTTAAGCAAAGGAATATGAGAATGCCTCAGGTTTGACTAGCTAGCCAGGTATGCCCCAACTATAGTGGCATCAATAAGGGATAGGGTTCATATATTTGTACAGGGCTTAGAGCCATATCTACTAAATGGGTTCTATCTCTATTCAGTAGCCCTCAGCAGCCAGGACTTGTTATAGTTATAGAGAGGTTTGACATTTTAAGAGGGGCAAGATTAAATCGGGTGGATCCCAGACACCAAGGACCCTAGCACAACCATCCAGGAGTGGCGGATAGTCTAGCAGAAGGGGTTCTCAGTTAGGCCGTGGTGGCCATCAAACTAGCCGTGGTATATCTCAAACATGTAAAAATGAGGCTCGTTCAAGCTAAGGTTGACAGTAGTGTACTCAGTCCAATGGAGGACGCAGTTATTGTTATGTTTTCCTAGTAGGCCAGAGGCTTAGGTATCAGATGGGGTTGGCACATGTACATCTCAGTCTGTCATCAGTCTGCTATAGTGTTATTTGATCCATGGTCTAAGTTATCATATATGTTTTTCTATTCTTTTGCTGATTTGGATATGTGGTGTGATTTGTTTGATGTCCTATTCAAGTGTTTACACCGGTTGGTGATTCTGTGGTTGTAGATCGAGTCTATCAGCATTGTGTGGTTACTTTTATGAGTTATGATACTTGGATAGACTTGGTCATTTTAGACATGGTTAATTTTGATATTATTCTGGGGATAGATTAGTTATCACCATACCACGCAATTCTGGACTATCATGCCAAGACAGTCACTCTAGCGATGCCTAGTCTTCCGAGGTTAGAGTGGAGAGGCGCTCCCAGCCCTGCTTCTAAGAAGATCATTTCTTTTATTCAAGCTAGGAAGTTGGTAGATAAGGGATGTCTAGCATACCTAGCTTATATTTGGGATACGAGAGCTGAGACTTCTTCCGTCGAGTCAGTTCCGGTAGTTAGTGAGTTTGCCAAGGTCTTTCTGTTGGATCTGCCGGGTATGCCGCCGAATAGAGATATTGATTTTTGCATTAATATAGAGTCGGGTACTCGACCTATTTCTATTCATCTGTATCGTATAGATCCAGCAGAGTTGAGAGATTTGAAGGAGCAACTTCAAGATATATTGTGTAAGGGTTTCATTTGACCTAGTGTGTCTCCCTGGGGTGCTCATGTGTTGTTCTTGAAAAAGAAGAATGGCACCATGTGTATGTGTATTCATTATAGGCAGTTGAACAAGGTCACCATCATAAACAAGTATCTGATTCCTCGTATTGATGATCTGTTCGACCAGCTTTAGGGTGCTTGTGTATTTTTGAAGATTGATTTTAGTTCCGGGTATCATCAGTAGAAGATTCAGGCAAAGGATATTCCTAAGATGGCTTTCCAGACTCTTGATGGTCATTACGAGTTCTTGGTGATGTCATTTGGGCTTCAATGCCCTCACAACATTTATGGATTTGATGATTGGAATATTCAAGCCTTATTTGGCTTCGTTTATGATTTTCTTCATTGATGACATTTTGATCTATTCAAAGAGTCGGAAGGACCACGAAAAACATTTAAGAGTGGTTCTTGAGATATAAAGTGAGAAGAAGTTTCATGCTAAATACTTTAAGTGTGAGTTCTGGCTCAGTTCTGTGGAATTCTTGGGACATGTGGTGTCCAAGGAGGATATTATGGTTGACCCAAAGAATATAGAGGTAGTCAGGGACTAGCCTAAACCTACCGTAGTGACAGAGATTCAGAGTTTTGTGGGTCTCACTAGCTACTATCGTCGATTCGTCAAGGGATTATCTTATATTGCTTCTTATTTGATGCATTTAACTCAGAAGGAAGTACCTTTCTAGTGGTCCAATAAGTGTGAGGAGAGCGTTCAAAAGCTCAAGTTAATTTTGACCACACCCCCGATTTTATCCCTTCTGATAGAGAGGAAAGACTTTACTGTATATTGTGATGCTTCAAGGATTAGGTTGGGTTGTGTGTTGATGTGGGAGGGTAAGGTGATTGCTTATGCCTCGAGGCAGTTGAAGGTGCTCGAGAAGAATTACCATGTTTATCACTTAGAGTTGGCGGCTTTTGTGTTTGCTTTGAAGTTTTGGGGGCATTACTTTTATGAAGTTCATTGTGAGATGTATATCGATCGCCGCAGTCTTCAGCACATGTTCAATCAGAGGGATTTCAATTCTAGACAGCGTCAACGGATGGAGTTGCTAAATGATTATGACATGACTATTTTGTACCATCCAGGCAACGCTAATATGGTGGCGTATGCTTTGAGCCGAAAGGCAATGAGTATGGGGAGTATATCTCATTTGATTATTTTCGAGCGTCATTGGGCATTGGAGGTTCAGTCCATATCCAATAGTTTTGTGAGGCTTGACATTCGAATCCAAGTAGGTTTTGTCTTGTGTTGAGGCACTGTAGTCTCATTTGGAGCAAATCAAGACCCACCAGTATGATGATATAAAGTTGTGAAAAATCAGAGATAATGTGATGAGTGGGGAAGCCAAGGAGGCTGTGATTGATAGTGAGGGGGTGTCGAGGATTAAGGGTAGAGTATGTCTTCCTCGAGTTGTTGATTTGACTAGATTGATTATGGAGGAGGCCCATAGCTCTAGATATTCGATTCATCCAAATGCTACAAAGATGTACCGTGACTTGAAGTAGCACTATTGGTGGGGCAGGATGAAAAGAGATATTGTGAAATTTGGGTCTCGGTGTCAAGATTATCAGCAGGTTAAGTATGAGCACCAGCGACCCGGTGGTGTGTCTCAAATGATGTCCATTCCTAAGTGGAAATGGCCGAGGACTGCCATTAATTTCGTTGTTGGGTTGCCCAAGACTTTAGGCAAGTTTGATGTTATTTGGGTCATTATTGATAGGTTGACCAAGTCCGTGCATTTCATTCTGGTCTAGACGACATACAATTCTGACAAGTTGGCTAAGATTTATATTCGTGAGATTGTTCGTCTTTATGGTGTTCTTATTTCCATTATTTCAATTCGGGGTACTCAGTTTACTTCTCATTTCTGGCGAACTTTGCAAAAGTAGTTGGGTACTCGCTTGGATCTTTGTAAAACATTTCACCCTCAAACGGATGGGCAATCCGAGCGGACCATTCAGGTTTTGGAGGATATGTTACGAGCCTGAGTGATTTATTTTAGTGGTCATTAAGACCAATTCTTACATTTGCCAGAGTTTGTGTACAATAACAGTTATCACTCCAGCATTGATATGGCGTCGTTTGAGGCTTTATATGGTATGAGGTGTCGTTCTCCAATTAAGTGGTTTGATGAGTTTGAGGTTCGACCTTAGGGTACCACTTTGTTGAGAGATTCTTTGGAGAAGGTAAAGGTGATCCAGGATAAGATCCTGGCAGCTCATAGCAGGCAGAAGGAGTATATGGATCGAAGGGTCCGAGATACAGAGTTTATGGTTGGTGAGAGAGTTCTTTTGAAGGTCTCACTCATGAAGGGTGTGATGAGGTTCGGAAAGAGAGAAATGTTGAGTTTGAGGTATATCGGGCCTTTTGAGATTCTTCAAAAAGTTTGAGAGGTGGCTTATGAGTTGGATCTGCCACCAGGTTTTCAGGCGTTCACCCAGTTTTCCATGTGTCTATGTTGAATAAGTACCACGCTGACAGTTCTTAAATCATCCAGTGGGACTACGTATTGCTTGATCAGAATTTGGAGTTCGATGAGCCTAAGGGTATCTTGGATAAACAAATGAGAAAATTGAGGTCTAAGGAGATAGCTTCTATGAAAGTGCAATGGAAGCATCGTCATGTTGACGAGGTAACTTAGTAGACAGATTCTGACATGCAGAGAAGATATCCTGACTTGCTTACTACTTTCGATACATTTCCCCCTTTCTTTTCTCTCCGTTCGAGGATGAACGTTTGTTTAATTGGTATCTGATGTAATGACATGTCTGGTCATTTTTATATATAGACTTTTATTTGACTATTTTACCCTTTTTGTAGACTCTATTTCAGGTTTGTAATATGCATGGATGGGTGGTACAGATCCTGAGGTCCATTTATGTGAGTTTCGAATGAAAAATCCAAAATAAGAACCTTATAATTGGATAGTTTGACTCAAGGTTGACTTTTGAGTATATGGGTTTATTTTCGGGTTCTATCACTTCTGATAGATCCGGATAGTCATTTGTGACTTAGTCGAGTCATTGGTTCGCTTACCGAGACAATTAGATGTACTTTGTGGCGTTATTTGTGAAATTTGGATATTTGGTTATTTTGAGTGATTCTTTAGAAAAGTATGTCTTAACTAGGTTAAATGGAAAATCTGAGGATGCGAGTGAGTTCGTAGAACTATTTACTTTGGGAGAGCATGTCTGGCTTGTGTTCGGGGAGTCTCGGGAGTATTTTGAGTGTTTGTTGGACGTTTGAGTTGAAGCCAATTTTGTTGGTGTCTGGTGTCCGCCCCAGCGGTACTGTAGTTCACTCATGCGTGTCCGCTTCTGCGGAGGTTGGCTCATTGAAGCGGGTTCTAAGATTTTGTGGGAGTTTCGCCCTAGTGAGAGTTTTCACGCGGAGGCGTATGCGCCTCCGTAGGGTCATGTCCGCTTCTGTGCTGAGGCGGGCTGTCAAGTGATTACGCCTTAGTTGCCCTTTGTCCGCTGGAGCGAGACTGCGCTTGCGGAGTCGATTCCGCAGGAGCAGAATTGTTGTATCTAAAAACCTCATAAATCCCCTAGGTCGAAACACTTTCCCAAAATAACTTCGCCTCGATTTTAGAGCCGCAAAAGGGGAGATTCTTGAAGATTGGGGTTTAATTCTTCATTTGAGGTAAGATACTTCATCCTAATGATCATATTTCATGTTTTAAGTATCTAATGGTGGAATAAAATGTATGTAAATTGGAGAAGATGAATTCTAGTGTTCATATTAGATTAAGAGAGGTTGAATCTTTGATTTAAGTGTGCATTATGGTTTAATTTGTCTTCATATTGTAAATTAGCTTTGGAATATGATAGAAGATCATGTTGTAGCATTCAATTTGTGTTTAGAAGCCCTTTCCAATTTGGGGGAAATTTTAGGGTTTATAAATTGGGAGTTTTCTTAAATTGTGCAATTGAAGGTCCTAATAGCTTAGATTTCTAATTAACTTAAGGATATGATTAACTAGTATGTGTCTATGCTTTTTGGGTAATAAAGTTTGGATTTTGATACTGTGGGCCTGAGGTTGATTTTGGAAGTCTTGGTATGTTTAAGGACTACGTCCTTGTATTATATGATAGTTTTTTTAACGTATAATATATGTGTGTTAGACTTCGATTACCACGAGGTGCTCCAGAAGGGCAAGCCTTGCTTGGAGGGTTGACCATTCGAGGCTCCTGCTCAGCCCAGAGGTAGGCTGCAGTTTCCTTTCCCTGGACTCTGATAGAAGTATGTACTCAGTTATAAACAGTGTTTTCAGATGCGTTTTCGGGGCGAGCCCCTGGGTGAGGCGTACCAACCATGCTTTGGGATGTAAATGAAAGGCGTATATCCATAGGGAGTATGCCCTAGAATTTTGGGCGTAAGTCCCGGGAGCGAAAGCGTAAGCCCCGGGCGTAAAAGTGTATGCCCCGGGCGTTAAATTTGATTTTTTTAGATTAAAAGTATTTTTTCTATAGATTATAATTTTTATTATTGGTGTAGTGATATTTTTATACTTTTCGATTTCATTGTTTTCATGTTGTAGTGATTTTTTATAAAATATATAAATAACACTACTATAAATAATTTTTTTAAATGTTTATGTCTGAAATCGGTAGGATGGAGATTTCATAGCACTATGTTGTTGAAACAACTTTTTTATTTTGTCGTTGCTATTACACTTTTCATCCTTCCTTCTTTGAAATATATTAATAACAATCCGTGCAAATATTAGTTGAGGGTGGAAAGAACTGATAGTTGTGGAGATTAATGACGAAGTGGATGAAGATTTTATTTTAAAGATTATGTAGGCTATCACGGAGTATCATTTTTTGTGTTGTGAACTTTCTCATAGAATAATTATAATATTTTTTTATATTATTGGTGATTTATTTGAATGTATTTGTAGAATTTACTAAGAAAATTACTTTTGCTTATTTCTTTAGTATTAAAATTATAAAATTGAAGATACATGAGACATACGCCCCGTAGATCCATGGGACTTATGCCCCGTGTGTCGGGACTTACGCCTTGCCCCGTGCTACGTAAAATGCCTCACCTCGCGCCTTCGCCTATTAAAATACTGGTTATAAATATTGAGGGGTATTGGACGTGTTTGGGGGTCCCACTCAAACGGTTATGATGAACATTTGAATGGGTACTGTATTGAACTGTGATGATGAGTGATTTGGGGAATCAGTCTTAAGCTAGTTCCGACTGCTGATTTATTTGGGCTTGTCGCAATTATGTGCCTCATTGCCATGTTTGTTATTGTTGTGCTTATTCATCACACATGCTTTGATATGATATCCTGACTGAACTTGGATCATATGTTATTGAATTCTTGAAAGCATGTGATATTCATCTCTATAATTGGTTGCATCTCATTACATCCTGATTTCTTGGCTTGTAATGTCATTTGCATTGATACACTCATGATTCTGATGATATTTATATGAGAGTGGTCTGTAAATGTTGTGGGTCCAAGAGATCGAAAAGGTAAGAGCTTTATGAGATTATGGCAACATCGAGATGATGATGATGATGATACGCGGGGGAACAGGTTGCACACCTGCAACGAATATTATTATTCAACTAAGAGCTGGGCTCTGATGGAAAATTCCGGAGGAGTATATGGATTTCGTTGGTCCCCCATGGGTGTGTTGTTCATAGAATTTGAACTTATGTATACTAGAAGATGAAAGGTACCTGCCATATGCATTGCATTCATATCATACATACTTCATTGCATTGATTATTTGTTGATGAATCAAGTGCTGGATTGATAATTGATGACTTGGTTGATTTCTGGATAAATGAGGATTTAGAACTGATTATTAAGTACTTGAGCACTGCTATTGAACCTTTCTAGAATTGGATAACTCTTATGAATATGAGGTCGTATGTGAAATAAGTGACCTCTGGTTTCAGTGAACTTTTACATGAACTGTGTGACTTAATTGGATTATTGAACTGTCTAGTATATGATTTATTTGGTGTCAACTCGATAATTATCTCTTTTTGTGTATCTTCATCATTGTCGGCATATGATGCCTACGGGGGTACATTTGTGTACTCATAATACACTTGTTGCATTTAATTTGGATGCAGATACAACTCCTTCTACTAGTTCAGAACTTTGTGGCCGAGTCTGAGCAGGTGGATTTCTAGTGTTCGGGGTGAGGATGCTTCCATTCATCAATTCCCTAGATACTCTTATCTCTATTTATGTCTTTTACTTAGTCCGGGAAATATTATCAGACTTCTTAGACTCTTGTATTTGGATTTAGTGCTCTTGTATTATTGACCAGATTTTAGGGGTTGTAACACTTATTATCAGATTTATTCCACATTTATGTTATGATTGGACAATCTTATTAATTCTTGTATTATTTTGGCATTTTTAATTTTAATCATGTTGTTAATTGGGAGTGATTCGCCTACCAGTGGGAAAAGTGTGTGCCACCACGATCCCTAAAAGGGATCGTGACACTAGGGTGGTTGAGCCATAACTGAATTGATAGAAAAAATATGTTAATCAAGAAACTCTTCTTTTATATCACGAAACTCAGTAGGAGGATTCTCTAATCTAAACAAGTGGTCTGCTACTTAATCCTTCGTTCCTTTTCTATCCTTTATCTCAAGGTCAAATTCTTGGAGAATTAAAATCCATCTTAACAATCTAGGTTGGCATCTTTCTTTTCCAAGAGGTATTTTAAAGTTGCATGGTCAGTAAAAACAGTGATTTTGATTCCTATTAAATAGGAACGAAATTTATCGAATGCAAACACCACTGCCAATAATTCTTTTTCAGTTGTAGCATAATTTTGTTGAGCTTCATTCAATGTCCTACTGGCATAGTAAATGGGACAAAAAAATTATCTTTTCTTTAGCCTAAAGTAGCTCCAACTGTTGTGTCACTAGCATCACACATATCCTTAAAAGGCTGATTCCAATCAGGGGACACAACTATAGGGGCAATTGATAATTTTTCTTAAGGGTCTCAAATACCTTCAGACAGTCACCTAAAAAATCAAACTATTATCTTTCATCAAAAAGTGAGTCAGAGGTTTTGAAATTCTTGAAAAGTATTTTATGAACCTTCTGTAAAAACATGTATGACCTAAAAACCTTCAAATGCCTTTCACAATTTTGGGAGGGGCTAATCCTACTATAAGATCAATTTTTGTCTTATCAACTTCTATCCCTTTAGTAGTAATTTTATGTCCTAAAATAATTCCCTCAGTAACCATAAAATGACATTTTCCCCAATTTAGAATCAAACTTATCTCTTCATATCTCTTAAGAACTAAAGTCAGGTGGTAAAGACAATCATCAAATGTTTTCCCAAAGAGTCTAAAATCGTCCATAAAAATCTCTAGAAACTTTTTGGTCATATCAGAAAAGACTGCTGACATGCAGCGCTGAAATGTAGCAGGTACATTACACAAACCAAATGGCATTCTTCTATAGGCGTATGTTCCATGAGGACATGTAAAAGTTGTTTTATTCTGATCTTCTGGTGCAATAGTTATCTTATTATAAACTGAGTAGCCATTAAGAAAATAATAAAAACTATATCCTACAATTCTTTCCAACATTTGATTAATAAATGGTAAAAGAAAATGATATTTTCTAGTAGATCATTGAGACGCCTGTAGTCAATCCAAACTCTCCATCATTTTCAATTATTTCCTTAGATTTCTTAGTACTTTGATCTGCAAACTGAAGTGAAACATTTGTATCTTTTATTTCACCAAGATTCAATTTTCTAAAGATAGAAAATTGCATCAAACTTATTGAAGCTCCGGAGTCACAGAGTGCTTTTTCAAAATATATTCCTCCCAAAGTGCATGAAATCGTAAAACTACCTAGATCACCAAGTTTTTTGTGGTAGCCTATTCTGAAATATAGCACTGCATTTTTCAGTACGCATTACCACAGGAACTTATTCCAACTTTCTTTTGCTTGACAGAATATTTTTAAAAAATTTAGCATATGAAGGAATTTGCAATAGAGCATCAGTAAAAGGAATATTGATGTGGATTTATTTAAAATTTTCCAAAAACTTTGCAAATTGACTATCAAGCTTCTCTTTTTAGTTTTTGTGGAAAAAGAATTGTCAAGGTAATAGGAGTCATTTTTTCAATATTATTTTCTTTCTTGACTTCCTTTTCTTCTATTGGCTCAGATGGTGCCTCAACATCTTACCCTTATCTACCTATTGTTCTGACTGGTTCTTTTCTTGTCTGTATGCATAAGGTTCATCAAGATTCTTACCTGATCGTAAGTTGATAGCCTTAAGGTGTTCCTTTGGATTTTTCGATGTATTTCAGCCTGAAAGAATCTGGTAAGAATCTTGATGAACCCGTGATAGAAAATATACGATTGCATATGTTCAGGAATGTCATGATGTGAACATTTTCTTGGCATTATTTTTAATCTTTTCCAAGCCAGATAAACTGATTCAGTGTTAGTTTGTAAGAAATTAGTAATATCTTATCTTAACTTTATGATTTTAGAAGGGGAAAAATATTTGTTCAAAAACTTCGGCATTATCTGATCCCATGTGGTAATAGATCCTTGAGGTAAACTCCATAATCAAGTTTTGGTATCTCCTTTTAAAGAAAACAGAAATAGCCTTAACTTGATTGTTTCAGGAGATACTCCATTATATTTAGCAGTTTCAACTAATTCTACTAAATCAATCAAATGACTATGTGGATATTCACTTAGATCACCATTGAAGGTACGTGATTATTGAATTATTTTAATTAATCCAGTCCTTATCTCGAAGTTGTTAGCTCCAACTGGGAGATTTTTCATACTAGATTCACAATTAAAGTGATCTGATCAAGCACCTTAGGATTCTGTTTGCTAGTCTTGGAACCACTTCATCAAACTGATCTTTTACTTGGACTGATGGTGGGATTATCAGTGGGTTGTTGTTATTTTCTTGTTGGTTCTCCATTCCATCACAAGTTATTCTCTGTGGGTTGTTGTTATTTTCATGTTTGTTCTCCATTCCATCACAAGTTACTCTTTGAGAAAAACCCGTTTGTTCTTTCCTACGCAAATTAAGAGATTTTACAATTTCAGGATCGTATCTAGTCTACTCTTTTGAAGAAGAGTGGGTCATTAGTTTTGCGAAACTCTTAAAGCACAAATGGAATCAGTTCGTAGAATAATAGTAATAGTTATTTTAATAGATAATGATAATATAAGAAAGACAAAGATAAGATTAAACATTATAATAAGTTCTCGAATATAGAGGCATACATAGGGGTACACTTAAGGTTTTCTGAACTGTTTTGACAAAGTCTCTCTTGTAAATGGGATTATCCAAACCTTGTTAACAAGAAGAAAATATCCAACATGCCTCATAAGTCCCTACAATACAATATATATATCATCGAACCTCACATTGCTTTCAAACATCTGGTATAACTATCTGAAGTAGGTATTCACCTCATGTATCAATAAATTTGCCCCCAGTCATGCTACTTTTTACTATTACGTAGAACTTTCATGCTGGAATAAATAAGGGTACTTAGACTTTATCTCCTCTTCCGACTCCTACTTCATGTCCTCCACATTTTTATTCTGCTATAGAACTTTCATGGAGGCCACCTTTTTGGTCCTTAGCATTGCGGACTTGTCGGTCTAGATTAGCAACCAGTCTCCTTATATGATAAGTCTCATGTAACGTATACATCGTCAACTGGAATAATTCGAGAAGGATCCCCAATATATTTCCTCAACATAGAGACATGGAAGACTGGATGGACAAATTATAAACTGGAGGCATGTCCAACTCATAAGTTACCTGACCTATTCTTTTGATTATTCAATATGCTCTAATGTATCTCCGACTAACATTCCCCTTTCTCCTAAATCTCATCACGCCCTTCATATGAGAAACTTTCAAAAAGATCCAATCATCAATTTGGAACTCTAAGCCTCGCTACCGCACACCTAAATACAACTTCTGACTACTCTGAGTGCTCAACAACCGCTCATGCATAAGCTTAACCTTTAACTCAATTATCAATATGGAGGTTCTAAATCTTGGCATCGCATTTAGTTATGATTTCTGACATTTGGATTGTCAATAATCACATGGTCGTAATAACTCTGATTCACTCCCTTTGAATCATCGCATAGGTGTTCTGTGCTTACGTCCATACAAGGCCTCACAAGGAACCATCTTGATACTAGAATAGTAACTGTCATTGCGGCTGAATTCTATAAGTCCCTTCTCTCTTTAAAGTCTAGCACGTCCAGGTGTTACCTATCCTCAAGGGTCTATGTCATGCACTCTGCCTAGTTGTTTGTCTACGGGTGGAAAGCTGTATCAAGACTTACTTGTGCCCTCAAGCCCTATCGCAAGGTTTCCTAGAGACTCACTGTAGACTATACTCCTCCGTCTGATATAATAGACAACAGAATTCCATGGAACCGCTATCCCCCTTGATGTACAACTTTGCATAATATTTTGCTGAATAAATGGTCTTAACCAGCAAATAACGAGCTTATTCCATAAATATGTTAATGATCACTCAGTAAGAATTAAATTTCTAAAGAAACGGAGCAGAATTGTAGCGAAATCTAAATTAATCACTTTACATTCTCACGTTGGAATCTCAATGGTCTATGTCAATCCAAGGGTTCCAGATGCTCCCTCTTCCCCCTGCAAGCAATTGGGGTACTGTGCCATGAATCCGACAATACTCTTTGCAACATTGTTCCACGTATAAACTTGCCCCTGGCATGATATATCTTGGTTGTCACTTGGTGGATAGAATAACGCAAATGATGTACCGCTATCATAATATGGTGTCGGCATCTCCGCTATATTCGGAACACACAATTGTCTTTGATACCTCAAATCCTTATTTTTTTTTCTTACCTCGAATGTTGTTATTTCTTTATGTTACATCTTCTGCTTGAACTAAAGTAGGATCTTTATCTTGTCGTTATTCTACTTCTGCCACTAAGAATAATTTTGATGTGTTTTGAATAACAATCATTCATCATTTGAGTCCAACAAATGGACTTCCAAACTAGTCAATTGTTGCATTCTTCGAACAAACTCCCTTTCATTTGCTCCCAAATCAGCCAGACTACCCATAGATCTATGGTTTGGTGCACTGTTCATAATATTAACCATACTCATATGGCATAGGATGTCGACATTGATATTTTTATATTACTCAAGCCATCGTCTTTGTCGCCAACTTGGCTTCGTCTGCTTAAATGTGTTTTGGAAGTTCTTATGGCCTGTAGAGTGTCACCATGAACACCCTATGGATATAATCGTCGTATCTGAAGTGCGTGTACCACTGTGGCTAACTTTAATTCATGGGTCAAATAGTCCTCTTAGTACTTTCTCACTACTATTGATCATAAACAATTTCCCTTCCTTGCTCCTTCTGACACTTGCACTATGCACATACTAATTTATCATATTTTTCACACATTCTGAAACTTCTAGTATATATAATCTCAAACATTGCTCCTGATTCCAATTCTCCATGTCAGTATACACAATAGATTATGAGTCATTAACTTATTCCTTTATTGGAAACATACAAGATTCTAAAGATCTTGACATTATAAAACACTATTCTATAATATTTGAATCCAATCATTATATCTAGGCTAAAACCTTTTTCCTTTTCTCTTGGATAACATCTTTTGTCGATGACACTTGGAAAATATTTCCTTGTTCTTGTTAAACTGTGAACTCATTACATTTTTATCTTTTAGAGCCTTCGTTCCTTTCGAATTGTCCATCATTATACCTATTTGCCCTTCACTTCGCCTTTATTCTAATAATATTACTTTTGAACACAGTGTTTTAATGCCAGCCTCATATCCCAAGATCAATGTCCCCCTTTTGATTCTTTATGTGCTCATATAGAGCTTCACCTACCCTTGCTTATGTCTAAAATACTTTCTAAGAGTCGCGACTGTGCACATTGCGGAACCAAAACTTCACACGTTTAAATCCAATTCATAGTCTTGTATGATTTAATAAATAGGTTGATCCCCCTTGTCTAGCAATACTTAGGTCTTACAATAGCCGATTACTCAATTGTTTTACCTTTACATCTTAATTCTGAGTCACTTGGGGTTGTGTTTCTTGCCTCGATTTACACCTCATACTAGCTCTCCGAGTATAGAAGGTCTGGCACCTCCAGCTGGGAAGTCCTTATTGTCTTTTCTCTACCATTTGCACTTAGTCATTCTTCTAAAGTCAACACATATATGTGAAACCTGAATAACAACAATCTCATTCATTACTATCCTTTTGTCATAATCTTTCTTCTTTCTTATCGTTTAGCAAAAAATATTTCTGCCTCGATACTTCATCATACCATTCAATATACACTAGCTAACTGTTCTCACGTCTCTTACAACCAGCCTTCAAGTATCCTGAAAGATTTTGCCATCACTTGTCCCCTATAAACTACTCTATCTTTTGGAACTATAACATGTCGCATAATGAGTCTAAAGTTCTATCAACCCAATGCTCATAGCATACTTCAGCTTACTAGCACACAATACATGTAACCCTGAATGATAAGCGGTAGTATGAAACCTTTATGAATGAATTAAGGCCTATGTCACCTCTTACTACTACTTGGATGATCACTCTGGGTACGTCACTTACCTGATCTTCTTAAACATATTAATGGTCACCCGAAAGTCATCACACTATTCAATTGTGGTAACCTATCCCCCATAATTGATATCCTGGGGGCCATCCCCCAATCCATCCTAGGCAAGATGCTACAATTTTGGTCGTGAGCATGTAGCATACTCATTTATTTTTAATTGACGAAGTTACCCCGTGAAGCGGGTAGATTTTTATAGATTGTTGAACCTTCCAATGATGTCTTCCACACCGTATCTCCAAAACTTATCTTCAACTTATGACTTACCCGCAAAATTCTAGACATTCTTGATAACATCGGGGTACATATGATATCGTAGGTTCGGTAACTAACTAGCATAATTATTCAGGAGGAGAAAGAAGATAGTATATCTATCACCTATCAGGTGAAGGCTACAATCTATCAATCCACTAGCGTATAAGTATGGTTCTGACTTGTTTGAACTAGAAATTCCATTTGGCCTCTGCTTTTATCCACAACTTATCTCTATTGGAATGTCCTAACCCCTCATGTGATATTGTGGAACTAATTCCTAAAAGTAAGGTCTCAACACTGTGGAACATGAAATAGGTCAACACTAAGTTCACAAGAGATAAATGTCTCAAAAAAGAAACCATAAATACATGCACCCATCAGATCACCTCAAACAGCATCAGAGCTCGAGGTTTCATCTACACGCATGCCCCTATCTTTGCGGTCCAACTTGGGACACTACCAAATCCTTTGATCGTGACTCTCGCACCAAAAACAACCCCTTGTATCCCTATGACATGGTCTGGCATGCGCTCGACCACACTAACTGCAAAATATTTGGGGAAGCCTCACCCGACCTATATCACCCTGACCCTAGGATACTGATGTTTGCGAACCCTACCTCGGCCTTACGCGAGAGATCAGATCATGCATAAACTACCATAAAAATCTATTTTACTGACTAAACAACTGCAGCTCTCCACTACTTTGTAATCCTCTATAGTCACTAACTATTCTGGCCCTCTTGGCCCACACATCATCCTCATGGGTCAGATACTGTAATTATTGGTGATCCCTGACTAATGAACTCCCAAGATTGTGAGTTTCTGGACCCCTCAAGAGGTCTATCACTATCAGGTTCTCTAGGGTGACGCCGCTCTTGGGAGGTAACCATTTGCGTCAATATCTGCATCACTCTATTTACCTCCTTATCAGATGGATCTGGTGGTAGAACTGATGAAAAGGGAGCTTCTCTTGTACTAATGGAGTCGGAGATACATGGGAGGGTCACTCATTCAGGACCTCAGATGGGTCAGTCTCAATAGAGGGCGTACTACTCGCATCCTCTCTCGCCACTACCTCACCCTCCTAGCTAGCTATAACGTTTTTAGAAGAAGGCATCATTGTATAACATATCAGAACATACGTTAGACTCAACTCCTATGACTCAGCTCTACATCACAACTTAGATCCAAAAAAGGGTAACCAAACTCCTAAATTCCCTATAGCCTCATATTTATATATGTTGTGCACAACACATCCATAAATAATACTCTACCACACAGCTTGTAGACTCCATATGATAAACCTGCTCTGATATCAAGTTTATCACACCCAAACCTTAGGGGGCTCGCACCCAGTGCCTTACTGGCCCGTGCGAACCACATATGAAGTCATACTCTGAATATACATAAAGTTTGGGCCGATAAGGTCGTGACATATCAAATTCATAGACAAAATGATAATAACTCATATAGAGCCGAAAGGCCACAAAATGACCATTATAAGGACATTTGAACATACAACCTGAAAGGGGTGAGATGCCGATAACATATATACATACATAAGGCTGGCAAGGCTACAGTACAGGTCAATTGACCAAGATATAGGCTGGCAAGTCCATACTTGATAACTAGATATACAGCTCAAGTCTACAAGCTTCTAAGAGTATCATATCTGACAAAAGGTCGGTACAGGGCCCCGCCATACTCATAATACATATATTCATAGATCTCATAGCATACCGACACA
Source organism: Anisodus acutangulus (assembly GCA_029783415.1). NCBI lineage: Eukaryota > Viridiplantae > Streptophyta > Magnoliopsida > Solanales > Solanaceae > Anisodus > Anisodus acutangulus. The sequence goes on along the minus strand of CM056507.1, from coordinate 29,959,154 downwards.
CTATAACAACTCCAAAAAGAATGGAGTGCGTTATACCACCGCTAAGCTGGGTAGCCTACTCAGGAGGTTTGTCAATCTGTCTACCTGGACCTGCAGACATGAAACACAGTGCCCCCGATAAGGTGACATTAGTATGAAAGAATGTACTGGTATGTAAGGTAGATAAAGCATAAATAGAGACATGAACATAACTGAAAGACAATAAGGGTCAACCTGGAACTCTGAATTGCCGCTGAGGGCCATGATATGCATAAATACAATATATACACGTATAAAATGCCATTAAGGTATATATATATATACCTTACATATGTATATATAATGTCATCGACCTCCGTGGGCATCATCATAACCAACTAATAAGTTGAGCTAATATATATATCACGTATATAATGTGCTTGTCATATAAGATACCATGTATATACATACATACATACATACATACATAAGGATCATAATAGGACATTCTGAACTTATCGGAGTGTCACAAGGTCGTTACACCTCCGACTATTATGTAACTGACATGTCATCATCTGTTTTATTTTCAATAAGAGAAGGACACAATATAATGAAAGATTGCGTTTATGACATGAAATGTACTCCCAACAATGGACAAACATGATTCAAGAAGAATTTCAATAGAATGAATAACATAAACACTTATAACTATCAGGAGTAGAGTTATTATGTAGGAACGTTCATTTACGTTCATTGCTAGTGTATTTATGCCAGGAGAAAGAAAGTATAACCTTAACATACATTTAATCAATTCTTCCGATAACAACAATGTACACATTCTGTACAATACTTAAATCTATAACAAATGATAATAGAACCATCGTCAACTAAGGGAAAACTAGAATATGACATATCGAGCAACAAACTCATCTCACAACAACCACAACACTTCTTAATCACTTTCCATTTCATCACAATACCTTTAGCAGCACATAAACATTATACTCAAGCTATCCTTTATAACTTCCAGCCACAAAATAGCCCAAAAATAGTCTAAAACATCCCAACAACTACAACACTTCATCCATGATTTTCCAATCTTCATGTCACAAGTTTCTCATCAAATAATTTAGCTAGGACATAGATGATATTAAACATGTATAGAAAATAAGAAATCTTACGTTATCCAGCATGAAAAACCTCCAACAAAATATTTCTTCAACTTGAAAGAATCCTCAACACAACAACAACGCCATAGAAGTACTTCCCTCTAGATTCACAAGACTTTTGGTATTTGATTTGGGTAGTTTGGCCTTGGATTTGTTCTTACACCATGGGATCATGCTTAGATAGATTTTATAGGTGAGTTAGGGTCAGGTCTGGTCAAAATGACCAAAAATGAGAGAGGCACCACGTTATATATATGGATAAGGATGCACCACCTCAAATTCACGAAGCAATACATGCCTCATAGAAGTGATTCACAGGTCGTGAAATCACTCTTCCAAAATAAATTTCTGTCTCATTTTCATAGTGGAGCCACCACGATTGATGGGCCGTGAAACCATTTCGCAGTCCGTCAAATTGACCCTACTTTCCGACTTATCGACGAACTTATTTCCTTCGATTTGTTTAACCTCGAACCATTATGAACTTACTTAATGCTTTTTAAAACCTCCCTTAACCTTATAGAGGGATATTAACCTCCCCGACCTTATGTTAGCTAACTCACAATGCAATCGACATCAAAAATACGGGGTGTAATAATATTAAAAAGTTAGAATAGATTCATCATTAAGAAATATGTACACAAAAAATTTGAGTTTAGTTTAATATACACAATGTCTACTAGTCATCAATGTGTTCCACAACTTTTCGCTTTAGCCTATCTGATGACCTAAGGGTCAACCATGCCCACCAACGGCACCATCGTGATCATGGTCATATCTCGTTTTGCCTCCTCTTAATCATAGGGTGCTCTATAACATGTCATTTGGGCGAGGATGTCCTTTTTTACTCCTTCTTTTGGCTATAATTTGTTTAACCTCGAACCATTATGAACTTACTTAATGTTTTTTAAAACCTCCCTTAACCTTATAGAGGGATATTAACCTCCCCGACCTTATTTTAGCTAACTCACAATGCAATCGACATCAAAAATACGGGGTGTAATAATATTAAAAAGTTAGAATAGATTCATCATTAAGAAATATGTACACAAAAAAATGAGTTTAGTTTAATATACACAATGTCTACTAGTCATCAATGTGTTCCACAACTTTTGGCTTTAGCCTATCTGATGACCTAAGGGTCAACCATGCCCACCAACGGCACCATCGTGATCATGGTCATATCTAGTTTTGCCTCCTCTTAATCATAGGGTGCTCTATAACATGTCATTTGGGCGAGGATGTCCTTTTTTACTCCTTCTTTTGGCTATAATGTGTTTCTTTCCCCTAAAACTATCCTAGCTGGTGAACTCGGCTTATCAAGATCAAAGGGACTATCAGGAATGACAAAATTGTCACACCCCAAACCAAAAGTGTGTGGCTGGCACTCGGTGCCTTACTTTCCAAAGCATATACATCTATAATACTGAACATGTATAACTCATATTGTGGCTGACAAGGCCGAATCGCATCATAAGATGGAATTCTATGAGCCGATAAGGTTATATGAAATAAAATTGGAGACATCTAGGTCATCAACACAGGGAATTCAACCCAAATGCATATATACAAAAATAGGTCCTCATGGCCACTATGGGTTTTATAACAACAAAATAATTAAGGCCGGCAAGACCAACATAAACGTTTAAACAACATCTAGGCCTATAAGGTCGTACTGTACAAACTGGACAACACAAGACAAGTGCTACAAGCCTCTAGGAAAGATCAAGTGACATGTGATCGAGACAGGGCCCTGGCCTACCCATCAAAACTATAAACAACTCAAAAAGTACTCCAGACTCTGGACCTGGCAACTTTGAATGATATGGAGCTTACCAATCAGCTGAACTATATAGTGCCTACTATGGAGGCTTGTCTAGCTATCTCTCAGAACCTGCACACAATAAATACAACACCCTCTACAAGTGGATGTCAGTACGAATATATGTACTAAATATGTAAGGTGACTGAATAACTGAAAGTTGAACTGAAACAGTATGCGTAATAGCTAAACATGTCTGAGAGATTGAAGAGAAATCTGAGGATGTACTTACTTGTTCCAAACACACATCATATAGTTATATCAATAGTGTACCAAGCCCTATCGGGGCTCTGTGGATAAGTATAACGTATCAGGCCTTAAATGAGGCTCTGTGGATAAATATAACGTACTTGGCCTTAAGGAGGCTCTATGGAAAAATCACAAGTCACACCGGGCCACTGGGGCTCTGTGGTGTATGCAACATACCAGGACGTAGCGAGGCTTTGTGGGATAAATATAACGTATCATGGTGTTGCGAGGCTCTGTAGGATAAATACGACATAACAAGCCATCTATATGCTCTATAGAATAAGCAATAAGGTGCCAAACAATAGCTCAAAGCAATAAATAGTTGTCATCAACCAAGGGCTAAGTCTGCAAGATCTATCTATACTCAACTAATGAGGAGGATGAGCTCTAAGGCAGAAAGTACTCCAAACAAGGTTCAATCACTAGCAGCTCAATGATATCTAATTACGAGGCACAAATTCATTGTATATATATATATATATATATATATATATAAAGAGTACCACTTTAGGTATGGAATCATGCTATAGAAAGAAGGGATAGATATTACATACGTACCTCTAGCTCGACAACTCAAGAGCACCTTTCAAATCTGTACTTCAATCTATACCACAATAAGAACGACACTATCGTCAAACTACGAGCGTAATCATATATCAAAGTTAACTTATTCTATAATTAAACGACAGAATTTTCCGTATTTCTATTACTTTGTCAAGCCTACAATAGGCATAACAACACAACAAAAAGCTCAATATAATAGTACGGTGAGAGACAAGCTCGGTTTACATCTAGCAAAGTTGTATTTTCAAGCTCCTACTTCTTCTTCTTTCAAGACAACATTAATAACTGCAACATACTCATGTTCTCAAAGCTACTACTAGCTAAAATATATAGCAACATCCCTTTCAAAATAACACAATAGAATTACATAGCTCGAACATGGTTTTCTCTATCAAAACACGAGAGTTTTACTCTTTTCAACTTAGCTACAACTCTTAAAAGCTCAATAATAATAGGAGAGGAGATTTCTTACCTCTAACCTCAAGAACAACTCCAAAATCAAGCTTGCTTCACTATGAAGTCTTCTCCAAATTGAACACAAGAGAGAGGAAAATGGCCTAACGATCTCTATGACTTCTTCAGCACTTGAATCACTTGATTCGCCTTAGTTTCCACTCTAGGATGATAGGGGAACCTTAGGAGAGTACTTGGGAGTGATTTGGGTCTGGAAAAAAGGAAAGATGAAATGAAATAATGAACCACCACTTCAACTTATAAATCTGATTTTTCCACCGCCTCTCATTAATGGTGCAAATTCGGCTGTATGTTTTGATATACGGTCCATATGTCCACCATATGTGGGACAATATGTGGCCAAAACTCTCTGAATCTTGCCATTCATCATACAGAGTGGCATACGGCTCGTATGTCTATTCTATAGTTCGTATGTTGCTCCGTATGTAAGGAACTTTTGATGAAACTTAATTTTTAAAATTTGTTTAACTTCTATACCTCCCGACATTTCCTTAAATAGATTTTAAACTATCATTATCACATCACAAGGTCTCCTACCTTCCCGTAATACTAAAGTTAGTCAATGACATAATTCGACGTAAAGATATGGGGTGTAACAAAAATCATCTTCATCAATGGGATTATCGAGATGGTCAGTCATAGAAATCATTTGAATCAACTTATTAATATAGGGACAATAGTGAAAAACAAAAGTATTTGATTAAAAGTACTAACCAGAGATAAATTGTGGCTTAGTTGTCTACCACCGTGTTGAGATGTTGTTGTTTCCATAATGGTTCAGAGCATAAAATGAAGTTTTGATGATTGATAAACTATGTAACAAGAGACAATCAAGTACAAGGAAGATTGAAGGAAGATGTTAAAGAACCATAAGTCAAAACTGGTCTCTAAAAGAACAAGGGAAGCGGCCATAACAATAGAGGAACTGCTCAAATGAACTTATCCTTTAGATGGAAAACAAGATATTGTCGAAGAGAAGTCGTTTCATGCCAACTCATAGAATTGGAACTCTTAACCTATTCCTGTTTGATCAGAAGTTGGATTTCAAGTTATGAAAAGTTTTCCATAAGTTGAAAACATAGAATTAACATTGAAATAGTAGAAGGAAACCATATGTGTATATACAAGGAAACAAGAAAATCCATATCAAATAAATATTGGTTTTCAGACAAATTATGAAATCAAGATTATGGATCAGACTGTTAAGGGTGGAAATCACTCCTATATAAACAACACGTCGTGAAGTTATGGAGCTTGGACACATTGAAAGAAAGAGAGAGAGACATCTAGAGTGAGAGCATAGTCAACACTAGAGTCTCGAGAGATCCGACTGCAATAACAACAAAGAACATGTTCCTATAAAGATTTATCATTCAATTCTTGTGTTGTAATAGTTAAGTTCTTAAGTGTGGTTTCAATTGTTAACTATTCCTAGAATTTGTAATAGGCGTGTATCGAGTTGTAAGGGACTTCTCTAACTGGGTAGAGACAGTGAAGGGAGTGTAGAGAGAGCCAATAGTTTGAAACTATTGAGGAAAAGAGATAGTTGGAATAGGGATTGTTTACAATTTCTTAGATATACAAGGTGTTATAACCTTCAACTTGTTGCTCGTGTTTAGTGAATATTGGGGAAATTCCAAGAGGTAGATCGTGGTTTTTCCTCTATTGAGAAATGAGCATTTCTACTAAATACTTGTACTAATTTTACATTCCACACTTTACCTTCTTGCGTAGTTACTCAAAGTACCTGGTACTTTGATACATAGTTAGTAGCCCGATTCTAAGAATTGGTATTAGAGATAGATCATTATACAAAGTTATCACCTTGAAAGATGGTTGCACCCCCAAGATATCAAGAAGGCCAATCTACTACAAGACCACCATGCTTTAACGGCAAATATTATAACTGGTGGAGAGCAAGAATAGAAGACTTCATAATTGGTAAATATCCTGAAATATAGGAAATCATCATGAATGGTCCAATAATTCCCATGGCCATAGATGATAAAGGAAAGATGACCACTCCCAAAGAAAAAAAGATTACATTGATAAAGATTTCCATGCCATCCAAAAGAATACAAAGGCAAAGAAGTTACTTATTTGTGGCATCAGAACTGATGAATATAGCAGAATCCCCTCTTGTAAAACTATAAAACAAGTGTGGAAAACCTTAGAAACCACATATGAAGGAACAACTCAGGTCAAGAAGTCAAAGATTGTCTTATTAAATAGGCAATACGAGCTATTCAAGATGAATGAAAGAGAATCCCTCCAAGCGATGTTCAATAGGTTCACAGACATAACTAATAAGCTAGATTCTCTTGATATTCCTCAAGAAAGAAGAATAGAAAAGTTGCTTGACATCCTACCTAACTCATGGGAGAGCAAAGTCAATGATATTATAGAGGCGAAAGATCTGGAGACCATGACGATGGAAGAAGTCATGGGAAACTTAAAAACCTATGAGCTAAAGAAGATCTAAGCTTAGAAGAATACTCTCTCAAATAGTGATATAAACCTAGTCCTTGTAGCTACCCATAGATAGGACCTTGATGATGAAGATATGGCATTGCTCACCAAAAGGTCCCAAATACTGATTAGGAGAGGGGGCTTCCTAAATAAAAGAAGCTCATCAAGACTAAGAGTACCTGATAAAAGCAATCAAGAAGGGTACTACAGATGTGGGAGTTCAGACCACTTCGTTAGAGAATGTCTAGAGAAAGAAGATGATTAAAGAAAGAGTGAGCCTGACAGAAGAAGAAAGGAACAGGTCCTTAGAAACAGGATGAGCACTAGACAAGCCGTAAGAAAAGCATTACCTGTTATGGGAGAGTCTTCAAGTCATGATAAGGATTATAAGACAAAGAACAAAATATATCCCAAATGGCAAGAGAAGAGTCTAATGCAAAAGGTGCATCGACAGTAATGGCAAACTAAAACTCAGACACATAAGATGACAACATTGAGGTAAACTTTACTGAAATAAAGGATGAGATCCACACATACTCAAAAGAGAAGCTAGAGATTGTGTCACGACCTAAAATAAGAAGTCGTGAAGGCACCGAGCCACAACCGGTAGGTGAACCATACACAAAAACTTAGGGCAATACACAAGCATCTATTAAGCGGAAGAAATAAACAAAGCCATTTAAAATCATAATAAAGTTTCATATTCATAGATAAGCATAATAAAAAGTACTGACATCCCAAAACATAGTGTCATAGTACAAGAGCTACTAAATAGAAATGCATGTATGATACAGAATCTAACTATACTATCTGATATAAAAAAAGACAGTGATAAATAAAATAAGGAGAACTTGGTACCACGGATTAGCCAGCAACTCACCCCGAGTCCTTCTAAATATCTCCTCAACGGGCGGTGAAGTCTCAAACCCACTCGTGCTAGGAACAGAATCTGCATACAAAATTATGCAACAAGTGTAGAGTGAGTAAGGGAAATCAATGTGTACTCATCAGTATCGTCGACCGACCCTAAACTAAAATAGTGATGAGGGTTGGTCTTTCAACTGCTTATTTCCATACTTAACCATGATTAGTCCAATAAGGTGTAATTATAACCTAACATGTATAGATAGGAAAAATCACTCAAATTATCAAGTCTTCAAATATTCAATTAAGTGGAATAAGTAAATTTTAGTTTATCAAGTAAGTCAACCAAACAAGGAATCCATGGAATGATATGATATGCTAATGTTAATGAGAATGCAAATGCAAGTCCTTCCAACACTGGTATACACACACTTTGTAATATCGAATATGTGATTTATGGAGGACTAGTAAGGTCCATACACCACCTGGAACCAAATCTTATCGGGTTCTCAGCCAATTAGGCTTCAATCTCAACATTTAGCCAATTCGGCTCTATAAGTTGTCTTTAACCAATTTGGCTCATTTTAACTATCTTTACCAAATTCGGCTCTTATCATTCACATCACTCCGTCACGAACCATTTTCCAATGGACATCATATATGTATCCTCAAGTGTAATATGCATACATTACCATATGAAAGCATGAATATGGCATGCACAGACTAAGCAACAAGGCTACAAAGTGAAAGCTCAACTCAATTTCCTTTTTATTATTAAACGAGAATTTTGGAGTGATGAGAACACAAAATCAATAAGTAAGAGATCAATATATCGCATAAGTAAGCAAATAATGGAATCATACCACAAATAGCAATCAATTAACAACTACCAGCTAATACCCAAAGGCTTGGCATCCTGACCACAAACATAATGACTCGAATATGATATAATTTCCAAATAATGGCACCGATACCGAATACGAGTGCTCTTCACCTCATAAGTATGGGACTCCCTTTAATTCCCATTACTCCATCTTCATTAGTTCCTTTTAACGAACCACACACATTAAATAGAGCCAAGTAAAGTATCAACTTGCCTGATTTCAAAGCCTATCAATCACAATAATGCTTGCTCTTTCATAGAGTGTTACATCCCGTAGTTTTGGACGTCATTTTTATCGTGGGTTAACTAACATAAGCTTAGTAAGGTTGAGATCTCATCACAAGTTTAATAAGGGTTTAGATGAGTGTTAAGTATAATTCGTAAGAGTTCTTGGATAAACGAATCAAAGAAGGTAAGTTCGTTGAAATCTAGGGTAAACCAGGCTGAATTTCTAGACCTATTTTTTTATTAAACTTGTCGGGGTTATATCTCCTAGTATATATGAAATTACGAGGCCTATAACCTATCTAAATTCAAGATCAGAGAGTCTACTTTCAATGCAACTGACAATTTATCAATCTTAGAAATACGGAAGATTTTACGACTGATTTGATGGATCATCAAAAGTTTGACAGTTTCGTCAAATGGACCGTATTTTTACGGCGCTGCAGATCTGGTTACGGGTTTAAATTGGATCTTCAACTTAGAACCCTCATTTCCCCTCAAAGTAGTCTCAAATCTTCTCCTAAGCTCTCTCCATCATATCTTATCATCTTAATATGAAATCAAAGCTAATATCTGCAAGAATTATGTGAGAAACCCCGTGATTATAGTAAGAATTATCGCCTCCTTGAAGAGTTGATTTTGGAAAATCTTGGAAGCAAGATAGCATACTGTTTTGAGGAAAATTATGGTGTATTGAGGTAAGTTTTACCTTTAACTACTTATGTTTATGATTAATTGTTGGTTTGAAATAAGTTGTGAAAAGATTTTCATAATAAAATCTTCGCAACCTCATGAAATCTTCATAACATGAATTGTTGGGTTGTTTTACTCTAAGTATAAGTGGAATTAGATGATTGATTTGATTGTGTATGATATGGATTAAGGAAAGTACGGTTTGAAGGATTGTGAGACTAGTTCACATAAAGTTTTCCATCTAAGAGAAGCCTAAGGAATCATACACGCTAAAATTATCGATGAATACCTAAAAGAGTTTCTATGGAAATTGTATTTTTTATTGAACCGTGAGATTGAATTACATAAGCATCCCTACTAAATAAGTCTAAGAATCCGAGGTGTTCAAGGTTGTCGATAAGATATCAAAGCAAAGTTTTCTACGGAATTTGGGTTCGATATTAATATTAATATTAATTCCTTCTATGATATAGATGATCATTCATAAGAGGAGCGAGGACTTGTAAAATGATTGTAGCGATAAGAACCATGTATGTAAGGCTACCCCTTTCTTTCAAAAGCATGAGATCCAAAGAGTTAGCATTTTCGGAAAAAATGTCAAAAGTTTTGTTCTATTGTATATTGAAATCTCTTGTTGAGAAGTATTCATTGATTATTCTTATTCTCATAATCATTGTTGTTGGTTACTAGTTTATCTTATCATAAGTCTTTGAAAAGAAGTATTCTAAAGAGCTTATCGTCGAGTTGACCAAGAGTCGTGTCAAGGCAAAGTCAAAAAGTTTATGAGTTTCAAAAGAGGCCAAAGAGCCATTGTTATCACGGTCTATTGTCCACACCACCGATTTCCATTAGTGTTGATATATTTTATTTCATTGACATTTGACATCATGCATATAATCATGATCAAATATTTGAATCGGGTTGCACGTTCTATAACACATACATATATTGGATCAGATTACGCGTTCTGCAACACACACACACACACACACACACACACACACACATATATATATATATATATATATATATATATATATATAGGATCAGGCTACGCGCTGCAGTAGGTACATGGACTCCGCAGGTCCCCACATGGGTCATGACTACTGAGGATCCGCTCGGAGCGTGTGTGTGCATTGCTTTACATATCCAAACATACACCTTAGAGTATACTTAAGGGTAGTGACATGTTATACACCTCTCACTTTAAGACGAGGATAGTTTATACAGTAAAGGCCTATCCTAACATGTTGTATTTGAGTTCCAAAGTTTCATTATTCACCTCATATGGCATCCAGGTTGCTTATGCTTTCATATATAGCTTATCGCCTCATATTGCGTTTATGCCTTTCCTTATAGTAAATTCATATTTTTATTCATGCTTTACATACTCAGTATATTATTTCATACTGTCATCATTTTTTTCGAAGGTGTTGTGTATTTATGTCGCAGGTTCTAATAGAGACTCTACTAGGCCACCAAAGTAGGAGCTGTCGAGTTCAACCGTCAGTAAGTAGCCTTCATTTTTCCCGGAGCTTCCTGGTCAGATATGGAGTATGTTTTGCAGAGTTATGTACAGTATGTGTAGGTCGGGGCCATGTCGCTGCCATATGTTAATTCAGTTACTCGTAGAGGCTCACAGACTTGTTTTGGTATGTATAGTGTTGATGTATAGCCTTGTCAGCTAAGTTATTTTTATTGAACCATATTGTGACCCTGTTGGTCCTGTTGTGTGTATATGTTGGGTTAATCCCTCATGTTTAGTGTTTTTCTTGTGATATAATCTAGTACGGCCTTGTCGGTCTGAAGTTCTACTCATATATAAAATTGGTCATCAGAGTGGTACGCTCGGGCCAGTAAAGCACTGAGTTTAGGCCACACCCCCTAGTTTGGGGTGTGACAAACTTGGTATCAGAGTAGGTCAGTCCTAGGGAGTCTATGAGCCATGTCGAGTAGAGTCTTACTTATGGGTGTGTTGCATGTCACACTTATAAACATGAGGCTACAGGACATTTAGGATGTTCCTTTCTTAAAAATCTAGATCGTGCGTTAGAAACGTAGTCGTAAGTTATTAAATTCCTATCTTTATATCTTGATCTTCCTTTTCAGTAATGCCGAGATCCAAGGGAAGTATTAATAGCAATAATTAGGTCAGAAATATGGGAGAAGGCACTAGTCGACAACCACCCGTTAATATGAATCCGAGGAACATAAGGGCACCAGAAAGAAATGTAAGTTATTTCATGGAAGAAGATCCATCTATGAAAGACGATTTGTCCATGGAAGAGGATACACCAGAGGATTTGTCTATGGAAGAAGACCCATATGAGGTCCCAGAAGAATCTCTCTTCCGACTGCCACCAATTCTAGAGGTGTTGCCAGAACATAGAAAAGCTCGTACAATGCAGAGGCCATCAACACATCAGACGTTTCCAGTTGGTTTAGGTGTGAGTGGTACATTGTACATAACAGCGGCTCCATTCATTTTTCTAAAACATGGTCATGTTCAGATGCCCCCACAAGTTTGACCAATTGAGAGATCGGAAAGTCCATTATCATTGAGGTCAATTAACCAAGGTTCACCCTTAACGAGTAAGAATAAGGAAGAGTAATCAGTAGATAGACCGGAAGGTTTGGGATGGAAGCAGGTATCAAAGATTTTATGTTATGAGACGCGCCAGATCGAAGCTCCTGGGTAGAAATTAAGCAAACATCGAAAGATGTGGGAAGTAGTAGACCACGATGTCGGCAATATGGAGGGATACATGATGGAGTATGCTTATCTTATATTGAGTTATATTCTGGATATGGAGCCTTGGGCCATAAAGCCAGGGAATGTCCCGAGAGATTTCAGTCGCTATGCCATCAGTGCGGACAAGTGTATTATGCATAATGCTCAGGTGATCTTGAAGGATGTTACTGGTGCGGGAGCAGAAGTCATAGAGTGTATAGATGCTCGAGATTGAGTCAGGGAGAATAGCCGGTCCCAATGTTACCCTGAATTCTGCAATCAATCAGGTATGTTGGTAATTCTGATAATAGCTGTGTTTATTCCTATGATCGGTCAGTTATTATTGATGTAGAAAGTGTGTCATACAGACGTATATAGACAGTAAATAAATAATAGGAATGGAAGGGGGGTAAGCAAAATTACCATTATGTTCAAGACTCTAAGCAAGATCACTTAGGAATCAACCATTTCTTGGCTACGTACATACCCAACACCCTTAAGCTATGTAGTATGAATAATACTGGAACACAGAAGATATAAGGACATGTGACCAAAAAGAGATACTCATGAGTCCAAAGAATTAAGGAAAACTCCAGAAGAATGATAAGGAAAATGGATTCCTGAAAATAAGTTACCTGAAGTTTTATTAAAAAAATAGTTAAGGGAAAAAGACGCGAAATGTTATATATAAACTAGCAACCCCAAATTCCCCCACAAGAGCTGAACTACTTAAGAAGGCCATGAGATAGAGGAAGTGTTGTCAATTAATGGCAAATGATATACTTTCCTCACCCCAACAGCATGTGTGTAGGCATCAATAAAGGATAGCCGTATTTTCGATAAGTAAATTATGATAAATGGGGAACGGGTGTCTACTAAGCACAAGTAAAAGTGTTGTGACAACGTAATGAGATCGAAGGAAGTTTCTCACACCAATAGATCGGCGAAAATAAAATAACGGTAAGAGTATTATCCATAATGGGGTTGGAATGAAACTCAAAGCAACAAGATTTCCATTACAAGATAAGGATATAAGTAAAAAGATGGTACTCAAGCATTTTGAGCCAAGGATGTAATCTATAACGTCCGCAAACAAAAGCACTGGGAGAACCCTAAGATATGGAATCTCTAAAGGAATTTCAACTGGTAGTATACCAATTGGTTGACTGGACGATGAGTAAAAAAGTATTCTAATGCCAATAAGGGAAGGAGTACAAATTAGCAATAAGGTTGAATCTCGCCATAAGTTGAGGTTGAATATATAATCATTAGTGTTGCCACGAATATCGATAAGGTCCTTTAAGGATATATGAGTAAAATAAGGGACAAATGAAACTCAATACGACCATAGGATGAGATACTAGAAAAGTGGTCTAGGATAAGCAATAAGGAGAAAAGCTAAAGGATAAGAACAAGGAAACAAGAGACAATCAGGGTAAGTAGTAACTATCACGGGAATTAGAGACCCTACAAGAAGGAAAAGGCAACGTTTAAAGGTTAAGGGCAATGGTTACTAAGGAAACCGAAATCAAGATATGAAGACAGCAGTATTGATTCAAGTACGGTAAACACGAATGGATCAAGTAGATCAACACCTTACAAAAGCAAATCCTTTAATGAAATAGGAGATATGATTACCCCTAGCGTAGGCAATATTGAAAAATAACACGAGTTTGTTGAAGGCCTACTTTTGGGAGCAAGTGTACAAGGGGTACCTAACAAACGAATGGTCGTATATGACAAACAAGAAATCTTGGAGTTAGGAAGAGTGAGTATACGCTCTTATCATGAAATGCTAATTACAAAAAATCATAAGTCTGGAGTCAGTAATTATGGCGGACACTCAAGAAATAAAGTCGATAAAAGGAGAAAATGACAATGGACAGGAAAGAATGTCTTATTTTTCAGTATTTAATGAAAATGGAAAAAGAAGAAATTAATTAGTTAATGGTACGGATCGAGAAGGGATACTCGAGCGAATATGGAGTACAACTGAGAAAGGATGAACCTATCTAGAAGTACACAACATCGCCAATGAAGTATGCAAATTTGAGACATTATGAAAAATGAGAATTCCCAATGCAATAAACATGACGGTAATAAACCATAGAGTCGTGTACCGTTGAAAACGAGAGGCATTAAGGGAGTTAGAAGAAGAAAATGCCCCAAAGAAGTAACAAGTGGCCAGCCGTAATAGACGTCGGATGATACCTCTCTTAAAGCTATAGGTAAAGGAATTTTTCCTTATATTGGAAATATGAGGAGCAATAAGACAAAGCACTCCGTCTAAAGCCCATTAGAAAGTATTGTGATGCAAAGTAAATGTAATAATGGAAACCTTACCAGGATCCAAAGATTAAGAATATCGATTAACAGTTTAAGTATTACATAAGGATTATTAAGTTATCCAAATATTGTTATGGACCATCACATTATCATTGGAAACTATTCTAGATCCGAATATTTGCGCTTAAGTGACTCGTCAGTCTATACTATGACAACTAAGTATGTCTATACAATTGAAGTTGATTGAAAGTTAATCTTGAAGGCTATCGCAAACCATTATACAATCGCTCGTTATGACAATGAGAATTCCCGATGCAATAAACATGACGGTAATAAACCATAGAGTCGTGTATCGTTGAAAACGAGAGGCATTAAGGGAGTTAGAAGAAGAAAATGCCCCAAAGAAGTAACAAGTGGCCAGCCGTAATAGACGTCGGATGATACCTCTCTTAAAGCTATAGGTAAAGGAATTTTTCCTTATATTGGAAATATGAGGAGCAATAAGACAAAGCACTCCGTCTAAAGCCCATTAGAAAGTATTGTGATGCAAAGTAAATGTAATAATGGAAACCTTACCAGGATCCAAAGATTAAGAATATCGATTAACAGTTTAAGTATTACATAAGGATTATTAAGTTATCCAAATATTGTTATGGACCATCACATTATCATTGGAAACTATTCTAGATCCGAATATTTGCGCTTAAGTGACTCGTCAGTCTATACTATGACAACTAAGTATGTCTATACAATTGAAGTTGATTGAAAGTTAATCTTGAAGGCTATCGCAAACCATTATACAATCGCTCGTTATGACAAATGAGCTAATGGAAGGACTAGTTTGAAAGAAGCTTTGAATAGTTAGGATTTTCTTCGCCTCGTCCTAAGGTGATCAGTAAGGAATTCGGTTTAAGCTACCAGACACAGGCAGGGAAGAAATGTATGGAACTTGGAAAGAATTTGGAACAAGGATCGATGAATACTAGGGTGATATATTACCAGCGTGATAAACAAATAACAATGCATGGCAAAAGAGTAGAACTCTTCTTAAGTCATGAAAAGGGAAGGAACTCTAAGTAACGGTATCAGATTTGAGGAAATAAGACATGAGAGAATACTTATATTAACGAGGAAATGAAGTAAGATATTTGATGTTAGAAGCAAGGTTCAACCTGACAAGGGAGGAAGATTCCGTCTAAATGTATTCAAGATCATGATACATAATTCACTTGAGAAAGGCAGTAACCAGCAAGCAGAGTCTAGTCTCAATCAGAGACACTTACTTAGAATTTGCTTCAAGTGAAAGTGGAAAAGATAGTTATTGACAAAAGAAACTTTAGGGCTGGTAGGCTACTCAAACTCAAGTATCGAGTAAGGATACTATCAAAAAAGAAATAAGAAGAACAGAGGAAGAAGTGGATTCAGATAACTCTACTAATTTCACGTCCTTGACTTTGGCGATCATCATGCCACAATCATTCATCATCATCTTGCACTTCGTGCCTACAAACTCTATCACCTAAATTCCACCACAAAATGAATCATAACATAGAAAGGAAAGACAAAGCCCAAATGATATAATTTAATATCTCAGACACATAACAACCACTAAACAATTGTGTAACGGAATGGTATCAATAATTGTGTAATAGAATTGTACGACCATGTGAAAGTCGATGATGTACCAGTGGTGAAATGTTAATATAACCTGGTCGAGTGACAGGTTGAGACAATTTTGGTTTGAAAATAACTCTATCAGAATAGTCATGGAACCTAAGAATCTCTCTACTCAAATAATTCAGATTCTAGTTTCATGTTAGTATTTGTGTGATATAATTTCTCTGTTCTATTCAATTTATCAAGTTGAACCAGGTACCCTATGTAATCAATGGCTTTGAAGCAAATGTAGCAAGTGCAGCTAGGATGTCAACAAGAAGATGTTAAGGTAAGTTATGGATGAACTCTCTATAATTTCTACAAGTATAAGCGGTCGTGTGAGGCTAAATTGATATTATTTTGTTATTAAGTTTCCCTGTGTGGCATTGGATATATGTTTGGACTGTTTAGTAGGTTTTGGATAGTCTTATTTACAAAGAAAATTCTGCCAAAAATTTTAGAACCCTCAAGAGTTAAGAATATCCCCAACATTCACGGATGAATGTTCCTAAGGGGGAAGGATGTTACACCCCGTAGTTTTGGACAACATTTTTATTGTGGGTTAACAAACGTAAGCTTAGTAAGGTTGATATCCCATCACAAGGTTAACAAGGGTTTGGATGAGTGTTAAGTATGTTTCGTAAGAGTTCGGGGCTAAACGAATCAAAAAAGGTAAGTTCATTGAAATCCGGGGAAAACCGAGCAGACTTTCCACACCTGATTTTTGACACAACCTGTCGGGGGTATATCTCCTAGTATATAAGGAATTACGGATCCCATAACCTATCTAAATTCTAGTTTAGAGAGTCTACTTTCCAATACAACTTACAGTTCATCAATCTGAAAAATACGGAAGATTTGACAGACCGTCCAAAAGTTGACGGCAGATTTAACGGACTGTCAAATGAATCATCTTTTTACGGCGGTGCAAATCTGGTTACGGGTATTAATTGGGTCTTCGACTTAGAACCCTCATTTTCCCCCCAAAAAACGGTCCGAAATTTCTCCTAAGCTCTCTCCATCATATCCTATCATCCTAATACAAAATCAAAGCTAATATCCGCAAGAATTACGTGAGAAACTCTGTGATTATAGTAAGAATCGCCGCCTCCTTGAAGAGTTGATTTTGGATAATCATGAAAGAAAGCTAGCCTACTGTTTTGAGGAAAATTATGGTGTATTAACCTTCCTCTACTTATATTTATGATTAATTGTTGGTTTGAAACAAGTTGTGAAAAGATTTTCATAATCAAAACTTCGCAAACTCAAGAAATCTTCGTAATATGAATTGTTGGGTTGTTTTACTCTAAGTATGAGTGGAATTGTATGATTGAATTGATTGTGTATGTTATGGATTAAGGAAAGTACGGTTTGAAGGATTGTGAGACTGATTCACATATAGTTTTCCGTATAAGAGAAGCCTAAGAAATCATATACACTAAAATTGTCGAAGAACACCTAAATGAGTTTCTATGGAAATTGTATTTTTGATTGAAGTGTGGGATTGAATTACATAAGCATCCCTTGTAAAGAAGTCTAAGAATCCGAGGTGTTCAAGGTTGTCGATAAGATATCAAAGTAGAGTTTTATATGGAATTTGGGTTCGATATTAATATTAATTCCTTGTATGATATAGATGATCATTCATAAGAGGAGCAAGGACTTGTAAAACGATTGTAGCGAAAAGAACCAGGTATGTAAGGCTGCCCCTTTCTTTCAAATCATGAAATCCAAAGAGTTATCATTTTCGAAAAGAAACGTCAAAAGCTTTGTTCTATTGTATATTGAAATCTCTTGTCAAGAAGTATTCATTGATTATTCTTATTCTCATGATCATGATCATTGTTGTTGGTTACTAGTTTATCTTATCATAAGTCTTCGAAAATAAGTATTCTAAAGAGTTAATCGTCGAGTCGACCAAGAGTCGTGTCAAGGCAAAGTCAAAGAGTTTATGAGTTTCAAAAGAGGACAAAGAGATATTGTTATCTTAGTCTATTGTCCACACCACTGATTTACATTAGTGTTGATATATTTTATTTCATTGGCATTTGATATCATGTATACAATCATGATCATACATTTGGATCGGGTTGAACATTCCGTAACACATAAAAATATTAGATCATGTGCATGTTCCGTAACACATATTTATATATATTGCATCGGGCTGCGCATCACATCAGGTACATAAACTCCGCGAGTCCACCATGGGTCATGACTACCGAGGCGAAGAGGTATTTCTCCCGGAGAGTGTGTGTACATTGCATTGCATATCCAAACATATACCTTAGAGTATACTTAAGGGTAGTGACGTGTTATACACCTCGCACTCCAGACAGGTTGTATTTGAGTTCCAGAGTTTCATTATTCGCCTCATATGTCATCCAGGTTGCTTATGCTTTTATTTACAACTTATCACCTCATATTGCATTTATGCCTTTCCTTACAATTTACATATTCATATTTTCATTCATGTTTTACATACTTAGTAGATTATTTCATACTGACATCCGTTTTGTCAGGGGCGTTGTGTGTTCATGCTGCAGGTTCTTATAGAGACTCTGCTAGGCCACCACAGTAGGAGTTGTCGAGTTCAACTATCAGTAAGTAAGTTTCATTTTTTCCAGAGCTTCCTAGTCAGATATGGAGTATGTTTTGTAGGGTTATGTACAGTATGGGTAGGTCGGGGGCCTATCTCTGCCATCTGTTAGTTCAGTTACTCAAAGAGGCTCACAGACTTATTTTGGTATGTATAGTGTTGATGTATAGCCTTGTCAGCTAAGTTGTTTTTGTTAAACCATGTAGGTCCTATTGTGTATATATGTTGTGTTAATCCCTCATATTCAGTGTTGTTGTTGTGATATAATCCAGTACGCCGTTATCAATCGGAAGTTCTACTCATACAGAAGGCTGGTCATCAGAATGGTATGCTCGGGCCCAGGGCACCAAGTGCCGGCCACACTCCCTAGTTTGGGGTGTGACATAGAGCTTCCAAACATTCCCAATCTATTCAAATATGAAACATACGTAAGCATACGAGTTCGTAAACACTCATATTGTTATACTACTAATCTG
Organism: Anisodus acutangulus; assembly: GCA_029783415.1. Lineage (NCBI taxonomy): Eukaryota > Viridiplantae > Streptophyta > Magnoliopsida > Solanales > Solanaceae > Anisodus > Anisodus acutangulus. The sequence continues at coordinate 29,940,036 of CM056507.1, read as the reverse complement.
GACCCAAAACATCACTCAGTAGGGCAATCTCGATCCCCGAAGGGAAAAACTATACTTTCACGATAAAATATATTTACCCATATCCTATAGAGTCTAAATCCTAAAAATTACTGAAATCTGACTTCAATTCGACATCAAATTTGAATAAATTCATATTTTCAACTTAGGGCTTTAAAATTTAAATTTACAATCCAATCATGAATTTAACGATGAAATCCCACAAGAATCTAAGATAATTCAAATAAGGGAGGCTAGAATCATACCCTTGTGATGAATCTTGAAGATCCCTTCAAAATTCTCCCAAAATCGAGGTCTCTAGCTCAAAATATGGAATTCTGAAGTTCAAGTTTGAAATTGGGACTTAAATCATTGCAAGGCCCGATCTTCTACGCGTACGCAATAGGCCAGTTGTGATCGCAGTCTTGACCCAGACCAGCTATTGCAAAGGACAAAAGGGCTTGGATTGATGCTTCTTGGATCCCCTTTCCTTATTTGGGAATGCAAGAACCAACACGCGAACACAGTCCCTTGGTCCTTACCCTTCACGAATGTGAGACCTTTTACGCGATCGCGTAGAAGGAAACCAGACACAAGGTACCATAAAATTATTGTGTCTCACAAATTTTGATCCAACACCCGAAACTCATCCGGAACCTCTCGAACATAAACCAAATATGCATTTCAATCATAAAACACGCTTCGGACCTGCTCGCTCATTCAAAACACCCAAAATAAGTCATATAGACATGATATTGACCGAGGTAAGCTCCAAATCCTTAACTTAACTTATTTCTCAACCAATGACCCAAATCACACCTAAAACCCTCGGGGCCTGAACCAACAACTCAACTAAGTCATAAATCACATTTCTGACCTCATGGAATTGACAAAACTCTCATTCGACCTTATTAACTCCTGGTGTTGAATTTGGTCAACCATTTTCATTTCTTAACTTGAATATTTCCATATTTTACTATTTATTTTCTAATACTCACCTGATTACCTCGAGAATCATCCCAGCCAACCTCGTAAGTTATAATATCATTTTAAAGCTATAAGAAGGGTCATTTAGATAAAAAAAAAAAAGGACCTAGAACTCAAAATGACCTATCGGGTCATTACAGAGTATGACTTATATTGTCATCAGTGCCTTTGAAGTCATTTTGAGAGAAAGAAGTTAGTAAAGAGGCATGCCATCCTTAAAACAGAACCCGAAAGCTTAAAAGAGAACAAAATGGACCTAAAACTAATGAATGGCTACCTCAAGGACTAGGTTCTCACTATGAACAAAGAAAACACAAAATTAGAAGTTGAAAAAGAATGACTTGTGATGGCATCCACAAAGGACACAGATCAGACCTAGGATACTCAAGAGAATCTTGAAAAAAATCCTACGAATTGTGAAAGCTGATCTACATGCAAAACACAAAAAGAACAACGCACTCCAAGAAGAGTATAATAAAGCCACAGAAGAAGTCAAGAAAGCCTTTCGATGGAACAAGTCCTCTGAAGCTCTAAAATACCTGAATCGGAACTATAGCACAAAACAAACAGGGACTGGGATTCACAATAACTAATACATCATATAATCTCTGGATCAAGTATGTATCTATTCCATACAATCAATTATGCACTCATTATGGGAACAACGGACACTACAGGGACACATGCTCAAACAGATTCTGAGTAATTAAGAAGAACTGTCAAGACCCAAATTGCTAAGATGTGATGGAACTAACTTCTACTAAGTTAGTAAGCCGACAACAACCCGTCTAAACCATTTAATTAAAAAAACAATTCAATGTTTAAGTCTTTAATAAGTCTTATAATCATAAAAATACTAGATAAGTATTACAACCACCAAAACATGCCGTCACAAGTACAAACACCACTAAGAAACTGATACAAGTTTGAGATAACTACTACTACATTGTCTGAAACAAGAAGACATGAACAAGTAAATGAAGAAGAAAAAGAAACTAGTGCCACAGATCTGCCAGTAGCTCACCCTGAATCCCTTGAAACAGCTCCTAAATTGGTAGGGAACTCTCAAGCACCACTCGTACCAGGGACCGAATCTGCACATAAAAGGATGTAACAAGTATAGAGTTTGTACGAGAAAACAATGTGTACTCAACAACAGCCTCGGTCAACCCTAGTTAAAATGGAGACGAGGGTTGGTCTTCCGAATACACTTCCACACTTAACCGCTATAGTCCCATATAAAGATTCAACCGACAAAAATACATTCAAAATTTGATATAAGAAACATCTAATTCCATGAATTCATTCAAGTATTCAAATAGGTATAATAATGTGATTTAATAAGCAAATTGATAAGTTAACCAATAAGAATCAATGATATGTTATGATATGCAAATGTAAGTAAATGCAAGTCCTTTTTCTCATCACTAGTACACACACGTTCAAATACTATGATCGTGATCCATGGGGGACTCACGAGGTCCATATACCACCCAGAATTATTTCTCTTCGGGTTCCTTAGCCAATATTAGGCTTTCAAATATATCAATTAGCCAATATTAGGCTCACATTACCTATCTTTAGCCAATCGGGCTCATATACAACTCATCACTCCATCTGGAAATATTTCCCCTCACATCCCGCATATGTATCCACAAATATAACATGTATGAGATACCATATAAATCATGAGTATGACATGCACAACAGTAAGAAGCCAAGATGTGCAATAAAGATTCAAACTTTAATCAATGTAGGCCATAAAGATTTGACTTTTAACTAACAAAACAATAAAGAGTATTATGAGTGATGAGAAACACACAATCACATGTAAGACGGCCATAGAATCATAGAGACGGAAATGTACAGGCTTTATACCCCAATCACAGACCCATAGGATCATACTATCTATTAACTAGTGCTAAGCATGGCATTCAGAGCAGACTATACAATTGAAATAGCGCAAATACCCATAACATGGCACTGGTACCTGATACAAGTGCTTGTTACCTCACAAGTATTGAGACCCTTTTATTATCCATGTTATACCCTTTTAATTAGATCATAACACCAACCACGACACTTTAAATAAGGTGATAAGTCTCAACTTGCCTGATTTAGAAGTTTGACGGTCACAATAAAGCCTTGCCCTTCTGTAGAGCCTCTGAATGGTCCAAATATATTCAAATATGGAAAATAAACACATGATTCTATAGACACCTATATCACTATATGATCATTTCAGACCCAAAAAGTCGCCCAAAAGTATGATTTCGAGCCTTAAATGGCAAAACAAAAAATTAGTCTACCACTGGTCCATGGATTCAACATACTAAATATCAACCAAATCCAACATCAATCCCATGATTAATTGAAGAATCTCCATTTTCATCATACAGTTTAAAATCCCCAATTTCAAGTTTCAAATCTTGATTTCTAACATGGAAATCCTTACCAATTTATGATATAATAAAAAAAAAGGATTGGGAACTTACCCCCTTGAAATTCCCCGCAAGACCCCGTAAAAAGCTCTCCAAATCGAGACCCCAAGCTCCAAATATGAGAATGAAATGAATGGGATTGTTTTGGGCATTTTTATACTTGCTAAACAGGACCTCTCTCACGATCGCAAGCCCTAGCCTCGCGATCGCAGGCTTTACCCGACCTGGCCTAGACCTTACACATCATGTTCGCGGCCCCTGACAATGCAACCATAATGACCAACTGGTCAGTAGCTCATGATCGAGCAGTATGGCATCGCAAGTGTGATGAACAACATCAGTAGTTGTACACAAGATTTTTTTGGTGTTTTTCCAATTTTAAATCGATCCCCGAGATTCATCCGGGACCCTAGACACAAACCAAATATGAAAATTAATACTAAAACATGCAACGAACCTGCTCGCTCACTAGAAACTATCATACGAGGTCATCTTGACCTGATGTTGACTAAGGTCAACTCCAATTCTTTAATACACTAGATTTCTAACCAAACATAAAGAATTACCCTAATATCCCTTGGGAACCAAACCAATGACTCAGCTAAGACATAAACGACCTTCCAAACCTAATGAAATCAACATAATATTGAAAAAAACTCGTTCACCCTCAATATTGACTTAAGTCAACCCAAATCCTTCTTTTAACTTAAGAACTTCCAAAAATCTACATTTTTGCCCGAAACTCACCCAAATCACTCAGAACTCATTCCAACCATCCACATAAGTCAAAACTCACATTTTGGATCTAACGAACATCAGAATTTGACTTCGGGCGCGTTTACTCAAAAGTCAACTCTTAGTCAAACTTTCCAAACTTAGAACATTCAAATTTCAAAACTAAAAATTCTCTTCAGCAATTTCCACCCGTTGCCTTGGAAATCGTATTACCCATCCCCACAAGTCAGATACAACATAAGGAAGCTAGGGGAAGGGTCATTTAATGAAAAATAAACAAAATATCCAAAATGACCTATCGGGTCGTTACATCACCTATCACTTAAACACATGTTCATCCTCGAACATAAAAGAGAAAGAAAGTACCTGAATTACCAAAATGCTAGGGATATCTACTCCGCATGTCTGATTCAGTCTCCCAAGTAGCCTCATCGACCAGATGATGCCTCCGTTGAACCTTTACTGAAGCAATCTTCTTAGATCTTAACTTTCGAATCTGTCTATCAAGAATGATAACTAACTCTTCCTGAAAAGTCATGTTGTGATAAAGCGACACTGAATCCTATTGAATCACATGATAACCATCTGAATTGTACTTTATAAGCATGGAAATATGAAATACGGAGTGAACACTCGACAGACCAGGAGGCAAAGCCAACTCATATGTTGCCTTACCAATTCACTGAACAATCTCGAATGGGCCAATATACCTAGGGCTCAACTTGCCATTGTTTCCAAACCTCATTATACCCTTCATGGGTGAAACCTTTAACAAAACCCACTCATCAACCATGAACTCCAAGTGATGAACCTTACGATCTGCATAACTCTTTTGCCTACTCTGAGTTGTGAGAAGTCTCTCCTGAATCAACCTGACCTTGTCCAAAGAATCTCACAACAAGTCTGTACCCCAAGGCCTAACCTCGAATACATCAAATCAACCAATAGGAGAACGACATTTCCTATAATACAATGCCTCAAACGGCATCATCTCAATGCTCGAATGGTAACTATTATTGTAAGTAAACTCAGGCAAAGGCAAGAACTGATCCCAATGACCACCAAAATCAAACAGATAGGCCCGCAACATATACTCAAGGACCTAAATAGTATGCTGAATCTGACCATCTATCTAAGGGTGAAATGTTTTACTAAGCTTCACTCGAGTACCCAACTCCTTATGCATAAATCTCCAGAAGTGGGATGTAAATTGTGTTCCTCGATCTAAAATGATAGAAATAGGCACTCTATGCAATTGAACTATCTCTCGGATGTAGATCCTAGCCAACTCATCCGATTTGTAGGTAGTCTGAACTGGTACAATGCCGACTTCGTTAATCAATCCACAATCACCCAAGTGGCATCAAACTTTCCCAAGGTCTGTGGTAACCCTACCATAAAATTTATAGCAATCCGCTCTGATTTCTAGTCAGGTATAAGCATCCTCTGAGTGAGCCCACCAGGCTTTTGGTGCTCATACTTCACTTGTTGACAATTCAAACGTAGCGACACAACTCCCTAAATGTCCCTCTTAATGCTACACCACTAATAATGTTGTTTTAAATCTCGGTACATCTTTATATATCCCATATGAATAAAGTATCTCGAACTATGAGCCTCATCCATGATCAATCTAGTCAAATCCCACATTTTGGGAACACATATGCGACCCTTGATCCTCAACATTCCCTTATCATCAAAAATTGCTTCCCTTGCCTTTACTTTTAACACTTTGTCCTGAATTTTGCATAACTTGGCATCATCAAACTGTCTGTTACTTCTCGTACTTTTGTATGTTGGATTTGTCTAAGCTAATTGACATACATTCAAGGGATGTATTATTTTTTAGGTTATAAAGGAAATAATCAAGTGCTAAGTATGTTTCGGAAAAGTTTGAGACTAATTAGATTGAATGAAATAAGTTACGCTAAGAAGTTTGCTAAAATTTAGGTCATATGTCATAGCATTTTTATCTCAATCTACTAAGAATTACGAGGTTATCCACCCATGAAATTGAAGTTCTATGAGTCTAGTATCCAGATCATTAAACAGTTTGTCGATACGATGTCGAATTTGAGAGATATTCACATTTTGTCAGACTGAACAGGCTATCGGGCAGGCAGCTAAGGGAGCTCACCGAACGAACTGGTATCTCACTTTGGGCTTTGCTCAGCGAGCTAGTGTGCTAAAAGTAAAGCGGTGGACTTTAATTTAAGTCCCTAGCTTGACCAAAACCTTATTTTATTACCTACTTCAACCCTAAGCAGCCTCCAAAAAATTCTTGAGGTTCTCTAATTGTTTCTTAATCACCCAAGCCAAGTTCGAAAGTAATCAATGTTGATCTTTCACCGCAAGTTCGTGATGATAATCTACTACTTCTCATCTCTCTCTTGTGTTGAGTTGAAGACTTGGTTGGTGGAGATTTGTGCTAAAGGACTGATTTTGATCCTTGAGGTAAGCTTCATGTTCTTCTCCTTGTGTTTGAGTGCATACTAGTTATGGTGAGTTTTGTTAAGAGCTTGTAGCTCAACTATTGAAGGAGCTTAGACTTGTATGTATTGATGTTGAGATGCTCAATTGGAGCTAGTTATTGATGTTGAATTGATGTATATTGGTTGTTATTGCATAAGGAAGATAAGGAAGTCAAGTAGAGTTGAAAAAATGTCTTGTTGATTTAGTTACCATTGTTAAAGACTATGGAAGTTCTACGCACATGAAGTGTTCAACAAAATGTCTAAATGAAATGACTTATAGTTTGTTAAGTTGCTATTGATCTGAATCATTAGTATAATATAGATTGTCATTCATAAAGCATTCAAGGACTTGTGAGCTATCGACACAAGGTATGTAAAGCTTTTTCCTTATTTGGCATGATCTTATTTTAGACCAAAAGTAAAACAACAAAAAATATCGTCAAATTATTCCATTCTTGGTAGCTTAGTTGTCTTGTATTTTCCTTTCATTATTGCTTATAATTCTAGTATGTTCCTTGTTGAAACTCTTATTCACATCTTATGATATCCCTTGTGATACGATTTATTTAGAGAACTATGGTTGGATTGTAACGTTCGTTGTATATGATTCCATAATGATAGTCGGAGGATAACGATCATAGGTCACTCCGACTCCGTTCATGGTGTCCCTTAATGTCTGTCTTATGTTGCACTTATATATATGTGTCTATTTTCTTACCGCGTCGCGCTATAGTCGATCGGGTAGGCACTTATATGTGCATACAATTGATCAGTTAGGCAGATATTACCACGTCCTATATGGTCGGGCAGTTTATGATAAAATGGCTCTATAAAGTGACCCAATTTTTTGTACATGCATATATTCATGGTTATGACAGTTGTATGCCCTCAGAGGCTTTTCTGAGTTTCAGGTTGACTTTGTACTCTTCCCTTGTATTACATTCCTCATTTATATGTTTTACCTGACTTACATATTTAGTATATCTTTCATACTGACGTCCCATTTTTGGGTGTTGTGTTTCATGCTCGCAGGTACAGATAGACAGACCGAGTGACCTCCATAGTAAGGTATCATCTTCCAGTTGTTGGTTATCGCACTCCACTTCTCCAGAGTTTCCATATAGAGTCGGTAGGTGCTATTGTATATGTATATGGTTATTTTAGGTATGTCGGGGCCTTGTCCCAACTTGATGACACATGTTAGTACTCGTAGAGTATTGCAGACTAGAGGTTGTTAGACATATGTGTTTGTGTGGCCTTGTTGGCCCTTGTCAGATGTTGGTATACTCATGACGGCCTTATCATCCTCAGTTTATGTATATGTATATATGTTGTGTTGGGCCTTTTCAACGTGCAGATTATTGTTGCTTTCTATCTAATTATTATCATATGGAGGCCTTATCGGCCCAGGATTTTTGTCATGTGGTTCAGGTTTACAGTTGGTATGCTTGGTCCTTATGGTACCGGGTGCTGGCCACCCCTCCCCCACTCACAAGGTCGGGGTATGACAAACTTAGTATTAGAGCAGGTCTGTCCTAGGAAGTCTACAAGTCGTGTCTAGTAGAGTCTTGTTTATGGGTATGTTGTGCACCATACTTATGAACATGAGGCTACAAGACATTTAGGGATGGTTTCCATTCTTTCATCCCATAGATCATACAGTAAAGCGAGTTTTACGAATTCAAGTCTAATTCGTGCTTTACTATTCCAGTAAGGCCGACTAACAGAAAGACTTCGATTAGTTCACAATTGTAGCCAGTAAATGAGAGGCCCCTACCAGACTATTGGTACGCCAGAAGTGCGAGTATTATGTTAAAGTTTCATAGTGTGAGCATTTGTCTCACTCATATGCAGAAGAGCTAATGAAAGCCTAGAAAGGTAAAGTGTTGGTTTTGGGATACAAAAGGAGTAAAGTAAAGAAAGTACAGAGTACCTGCAGTGGATTGTAAGGAGATTGATATTCAGTTAAAATGATGTAAGTATTGGCCATCTTGTCGTCAGTAGTGGTAAAACTACAATGAGAAATGTCTACTCCAACTTGTGATTTACCGACGTCGATAAACGGAGTCTTAGAAAGAAGTGAGATCTCTGGAATTAGTAAAGTTTAGAATAATCTCAGCATGGGCAGAACTGGAGAATGGCACAATTACATTAAAGGCACCCCGCTTTTAAAAGATTTGGATATATATAGGATGTGCTCGGGAATTGTTAGTTGGATATGACCTTTGAAGATCTTGAATAATTAGAGGCCAAGTATTGGAATCTTAGCATGCACGACAAATGTTCTCCCTCAGAGAGGCTTGTGCTTAAAAGCAAAGCGAAAATAGTAAGTGCCTTAAAGATAAGGCCGATTAAAGAAAGATGAGTTAAAAAAGAAATGGCATTTTGTTACAAATACCTTGATTAAGGTAAGAAGTGGGATTGATAGCAAGGGGATGATACAAGTATAAGTGGAATATGTGAGAAATATGAGGAAGAGTAGAGAGTTATACCATAGTGACATGACATGTTGGTCGCTAAGTAACTCAGAAGACAAGAAGGAATAAATGTTGAGTTGAGAAGATGAGTATGTTGTGAGACTAAGTATCTACTATGAGGATAGGACAACCAAATGTCAACAGAACATACCAATCAGATGATTTAGCTCCCTAATTTAGAAAGTATCGATATTGGGAAATTTCCTCTACTGAACGGAATAAGAGTTGGAACCTCGCAAGATTGTCATAATGAAAGACATTGAGAAGTTACAAGGTAAGCAATCAGACAGTAAGAGAATAAATTGCAAAGGGAAGGGGTAATCCTTATAGGTCATCAAGAAAGAAGCCCTGAAGATTAAATGTTTTAACTAGAAGATAAAGAGTCTATTGAGACTGAGAATGCCAGTTACAAACATATGAAGTTCTATCTGTGTAAATGGTTTAGTAATCCCTAGTAAGAGAAAATTGTGTAGGAGTAAATAGTAAATTATTAAAACCTCGCAGAAGTATGGAAAGAGTTGAGACAACAATATGACTTTTCATGACGGAAATCTCTGAGTGTAGAGAGTGGTCCTCCTCCTATAGGAAAGATAGTACGGTGAATGGATCGATGCAGAACTCTCGTGATAGGTTTAATAAGAAGACAAGAAGGTTAAGATGAAGAAGTTTCAAGATAAACCAGATAGTGTTATTCAAATTGACGAATGTGCAATGACTATAAAATGATATGTAGGTATTAATACTAAGAAAGGAATGGTAGCAACTTCTTGGTTAAAGGAATTAAGCAACAGTAAAAGCCACCAGATATATAAGGCTCAGAAAAGAGGAGCATGGACAGTGAGCAAAGACAAACGTATATAAGCCCAAAGGGGTATTCAGAAATAGTGAATGAAAGGAGTAAATTGAGTTAAGACTGAAGATGATACATATAAAACCTGGAAGAAGGCTAGCCATGAGGTCGGAAGAGTCGTCCGTCGATACAAGATTTTACAGTATGGAATGGTCTAAGAGCCTGAAGTTTTAACCTCACCAGTAAGTGATCACAACTCTCGAGAAATAATTTAGATAGAAAATAATGACAAAAAAGGGATAGCACGAAGTGAATCAATCAAGGGGCTGGGAAACCTAGAAAGGAACGTAAGCAACTACATAAGTACTTAGGATTGGTACTGATAGAGCGAAAGTGGATCTGAAGGTAAGGAGGGTAATGACGAGCAGTTAAAAGTCCCAAGATCCCATAAGGATATATAACGACGGGATTGCTAAAAGTATATTGTTAAGAGATGTTACCTAAGAAGTGAAACATGAGAAATTACTCTCAATACAGTGGTTTAAGTATAAGTATATATATCTAATGAGTAATGCGTTAATAGCCACCGGTTGATTTGTTGGCTGAATAAGGGAGCAAGTGTAAAACCCAGATTGGAACTTAAGGCCAAGGTATATAAGAGAAACTCCTAGATGATAGAGGTTGAAATAAATCAATGTACTATAATGTGCATACCCAGAATGAAAGAGGGAATGAGGTCGATTACACTTAAGAACAGTTTGGAAAGCCAAGGAAGGTATTGGACCCATAACTCAGGGCCATCAACAAGCGAGCATGCATTAGAGACATAACGTGATATCCTGAGGCGAAAATAACCAAAAATCGAGATGAGTTTCTCCTACTAACGGTAAAGACACCTCCAGTACAAGTTGCAATGATACATAAATCTATGAATCTTCTTAAAAGAGAGTAATTCTTCTTAGGAGTAAAAAGGATAAATAAAGGAAAGCCCATATGATATGGCAGAATAAGATCCTCCTTAGAGAAAACGGTTCAAAAGATGAAGTTAGTAATCAAAACTTAGCAATGGCCCTTGGGTGGTCAAAGTGAAAGAATAACAATATAGGGATTCTATCCTATTACAGTTTAAAAGTGAGCGTTAACAGAATAAAGTGTCAGCCTTCAAGGCAAAATAAGAAAGGATGTATGGGCAGCTTAGCTATTAATATAAAAATGGTCTTCAGCGGCAATATATTTTCCCATTAGCAGCAATAATCAATTGCCGATAAAGGTGAGCGTCGCTAAAGGTTTTAGCGGCAATTCTAACTAATGCTGGTAAAGACATCAATTATTGCCGCTAAAAGTCAATTACCTTTAACGGCAATTACTATAGCCACTAAAACTGCCTAAGAAATGTGGTACACTGTATATTCAGCAGCCTTTATTATTGCCGGTAAAAAGCCATTATTTGTTGGTAAAAGGACCATCTTTTAACTGCAATTCTAATAGCGACTAAAACTACTCATGAAATCACCTTTCTGTCTTTTATATCATTAAAGATCCATTTTTATATCAATCCTAATGCCAACAAATATTTGCCTATTTTTCATTCAAGTTGAATAAAAAATTATCAATATAATAACAATCTACCCTAAAATTCCAAATGAGAAATATGCAAAACTTTGTAATTGAACATACTAATATCCATTCTAAAAATAACAGAATGTATTTCATTAAATCCACACCAAAACGAACTTCTAATACATAGTTAAAGTGTCAACAAATAAGAGAAAAATAAACCATTTTAATCCAATGTCATTTCAAGTCTAACAAGTTTCTCTACAACTCTTGACCATAATAAAAGTCCTCCACATGAAATTCCAGCTTGAAGATCCATTTCGACACCAAAATGAAAGCTAACCAACTTTCAATCTTCCTGCAGCTCTGAACCAACATTTGAAGAGCAACACCAGACTAAAATTATTAGCCTATAAGTTGTCATACAGCTACTCCCAGCAGAAAATTACCAGTTGTCAGCACCGCACCAGCATGTTTGAAGCTTACTGCCAAAACACAGTCCATGGTTCTTGTTAAAGGTGAAGATGTAGTGAACTCTTCACATAATGAAATAATACTTTTCTAAGCAACTCAAACAAGACTAAGCAGAGTTGGAAAACAAAAAAATGACTCACTCATATGCATAAATTAAAGTACCTCAAGAGAATTATTCAGAAACTCCCTTTTCTAATTTGCACATCAAAAATAATTACAGAGAAAGAAGAAACACATAGACAATTCATGGTGGTTAAGGATCTATTAAATACCTAGAAAGCATTACATTCACACAGACTAGTATCCATTAAATTAATCTGATATTCATCTAATTAAACTAAGTAGGACAATTCATGGTGGCTAAGGATCTATTAAATACCTAGAAAGCATTACATTCACATAAACTAGTATCCATTAAATTAATCTGATATTCATCTAATTAACTATGTAGGAAGATAGAATTCTAAACTAATATTGTGAAACATTAACCTATATTATATAGTATACAAATTAACCTATATTATACAGATTATGGAGGTCAATTTGTTGCTTTTTACAAACAAAGTTTTTACACTTTCATAATTTGTGTACTTTGTTTGTATAAACTACATTGGTTACAAAAATCATATTTACACAAACATTACATTTTTTTATTTATGTAAACTATAACAGTTTTTTGTGCTCTACTATGGTTGTTGATTGGACAGATTTGTTCTCACTTTCATTACCCTGGTTGATTTTGTCAAAAAAAGCCGGAGAACAGCTCCCCAATAATTAACAGGAAATAATTTTTGATCAGAAATTACAAAAGTATTAATAAGAAGTAATAACAATCCTCTAAGAAGACCAGACACTAGGAGGGAGCAAAAGGATACTAATATGTCATGGTAAAAAGGAGGTCTTGTATAAGGAGATATTACTTTTCTATGCACAAAAAGGGACGATGTCCTTAAATTTTATCCTAAATCTTTCATTTTAGAACTCAAAGAACACAGCATCAAGATAAAAGAACCATGGATGAACTCATAACTTGGAGTTGAATATCTATGAAGAATTGGATCGAACCTGCCTTTGTCCTAGAAAGTATTTTAAACTTATGAATCATAATGTGACTGACTATATTTTCCTCAACAGACATAGCTAGGAAGATTTTATTGAAGCCAGAATTGAATTACCATATTTCTTTACAAGTTTGACTCTATGAATAAGATCCATCTTAACTTTAGCAAGACACATCTAAATCTCTGAACACCTTTCCAACTACAAAGCGTGTAAAAACGCGGATTTAAATGAACAAGAAGAACCACAGAGAAGGGGTTGGGCTAGTCAGAATTGGTCAATGTATCTATTATATTCTTTGTATCAGCATAATTGATTGTCAAAGTGTTGCCTTTGCAGCAGCTTAACCACAGTAAGATGGGAGAAAATCCAATTAACAGAATTCAGTGATCTGCTAAAATATCTAGATATTTCTCTAAATACGTAGTGTTATCAAGACTGTCAGCCAAAAGTACAGAGGTCTCAGCATAACATTAAGCATTGGCTAATATAGAATAGAAATGCCATTCACCATCTTGTAGAACTTCTACGCTTTAGAATTTCTTAGGTACCAAATATAGAAGCACAATGTTATGATGTGGAAGTCTGGATGATCCGCTATATCACAAACAGAAAAGACACATAACTCAAAAATATTTATGTGACGCTGGACTTTATCAAGGACTAGTTAACACAAATAAAAAATTTGGATACCAATTTAAGGGGTATAAAACAATAAATTCAAGTCAATAGCTTCTTTTAACATCTGATGTTCGAAGAACAATGATACTTACATATGGCTTCAAGTATGTTCAAAGAACGTATATAAAGTTATATATTGTCCAACAAAAATCTTTACATTCTTGAAGATTTCCTGCATCCATCCAATAGAAACAATATTACACAAAAAATGAAGAAGATAAAATTTAAATTGAGGTAAAAGAAAAGTAGAAGCAATAGTGAACTTTGTATTCAAAATGAGAAGTATCACATAAAAGGATGCAAATCAAGTAAGGTGACCTCAAAAAAGAATGAAACTCAAATTCTAATCTATATTACGGTGATGCACAGAGGCACAAAACTTGTGGTTCACAATGTTTGAAGCTTTTATTTCTTTAGTTTTATCAACGTGGGTTCTAAAAATCTGCGAGATATTCTATCTCACCCAGTTGAAATCAGATTATATTCTTTTTGTCTTTTGGTGCTAATTATTATTCATCAACTTATTTACAAGGTTTAGAGAAACAAGAAAGCACCTCGTCTATTATAGGTAAAAATTCACTGGAGCAGGCTGGAATAAATTAACTTCCTTGCCCTGCTCAAAACATAAAACTAGTTATGATAAGGTGAGGTAGAAAAAGTAAAAAGACAAAATGTCAATCCTTACTAGGCAATGGAGTAAAGTACAACTCCCATAAACTATATTACCTGTTGGTTAGTATATTTAATAAGTCAGCCGTTAGGGAATAACTCATTTCTTATTGGAAGTATGATGTCCATACCATGACTACCAACATATTAGAGTTCATTTAATCCTACCAACTAATATACCTGAAATGGGATGAACATAAATCACAATTTTTTTCAAAGAAAAGAGCTTAAGAAGAAAATGTTATGTAAATACTAGCAATACCTGAACTACTGGTCATAAATATTTACCTTAACGTAGATTCATCCACTGATGATGGCTGTTGGAAAATACTTTGCTACATCCCTGACAGCAGAATATATATGTGAAATTTGTAGTTTCTTTTCATTGTCTGAATGTCTGCAGGTAAGCTTCTCTCTTGCAATAAGGAAAAATCGAAGTTACTTACATAAGCGGAGATAAAATCACTGTAAGAGTCATGTATAATTGGAGAGAATCCATCATAGTCTAAAAAGATAACAATATATTTTCAGTTGCATTCCTAACACCATAGCTGATTTTTACTCCTTTGACAAATAAAACATTCTATTGGAAAGAAGTTATGATAAATTCACGCACAGATGTTATCGTCATACCTAGGTGCCTTCAGTAAACAAAATCAAATGTTCAATTCAAATAATATATAAAATCAAATGTACACAGCAAATAAATATTTGTCACCCTCTACTCTACCAGTAGAACAACAACATATCCAGTGTAATCGTACAAGTGGGGTCTAGGGAGGATAGAGTGTACGCAGACCTTGTTAGGGTTTGTCTTGAATTTTCTACCTTATTTGAATTCTTCCATAATTGTATTTTACTTCAAAAATGATTTGTAGAAAAAGACTCTACCATAATTATCTTTTTCTTGTAGGAGAATTATTAGACTTCTATAAATAGAAGATCTTTTATTCTCAGACAGAACACAATAGCATCAACAATTTAGTCGTTTAGAAAATTTTGTTTAGGATGAGATTTTTCTCTCAATAGTTCTTATGCCTTTAATTACTTTTCTCATATGTAGGCCAATTGGCCAAATTATCAAGTTTATTATGCATATTTTAGTATACTTTTTTGTTGTCAGAGTTATCGTCGTTCAAGGTTTGTAATTATTAGATTCCGCATGACGCGATTTTTTTGATCCCAACAGACCTTACCTCTACCTCGCCCTGATTTTTACCTTACCTCTACCTTGGGAGGTATAGAGGTTATTTTTTAAAGACCCTCGGCTCAAGAGAAAGCATGACAAAAAGAAAAGGTCAGACCAGAGTTGATGAAATTAAGGAAGCAATGCCAAAAATACTATAGATAAGCCGTATGCATGCAGGACCTTCTGCTCTGCGAGTCTCACTGGCAATTGTCTTGCACCTTACCATCCCTAGTGGAATATCTGTATGTGTCTATTGGAAATTGATTTGATGAATTCTCATAATATAATGAATAATGAAAGGATAATAACAAAAAATGTAGGTAAAGACAAAGGCCTATGCATTAGAACAATTCAAGTTCCAGGAAGACCTACGAACATCATTAATTGACAACCAAATTATGCAACATCTTGAGAAAAATTCCCAATTATGTATCGATTGTCAACATATATGGAATTCTAGAAATCAAAATATCATAAATTGAAGGTCCTCTCCTTTGTTCATCACTTCCCTCATCCGTTTCATATTCTTCCCTACTTGATTAACCTGTGAAGAAATATTAGGAAGTAATGCAAAAGAACAACTGATGAATTAAACTCCCTTGAGAGTGGAAAGAGAGACATCACTTATGTGATTTATTATGACAAAGAAAGCAGAGAGAAAAACACGGCTTACAGATGGTCAGCGTTCACATGGTAAACCAATTTTTGGACCCCATTTTTTCCTTAAAGATATATTATATACATATATTATTAAAAATAAAGTGTGTTTTAATTTGACAAGAATTTTTGAAGCAAAATTACAATAATTTTAACGTGAGGATCGTTGTAATTATTAGAGAATGAAATATTTTTTAATGAATTGTTTCCTTATATGAGTAGGATAGCTATTTTTTGCCTCATTTATATCCTAATAACTAATACGGACTCATATTATTATTTATATATTTACCTTTTTCATTCTCTCTTTTACTATTCTTATTCTCAATATTGAAAAGTCTTTCAATCGGAAATTTACTTTTTGGTTACAAGTTGTCTTCTTCAAAATATTAAACATTACAATAAGCAATCATTATATTGAATCAATGCAACACTTTTTGATATCATTATATCAACTTATCTTGCTTTATAATTTCTTACCCTTTAATTTCTGCTACTATCTATTGTTTCTTATACTTCGATTATCTTATTTATCTGTGATAGTTACTGCTCCTTTTTAGACTGCTTTATCATGTCTTATTCGCTTTCGTTACGTTCATTTTCATTCTGCATTGAATTGATTGTCCTTATCTGACCTTTTTTTTGTCATGCTTTCTCTTGAGCCTAGGGTCTTTCGGAAACAGCCTCTCTACCCCAAGGTAGAGATAAGGCATGCGTACACTCTATCCTCCCCAGACCCCAGTTTGTGGGTTTTTACTTGGTATGTTGTTGTTGTATATCAACTTATCAAATTCTTGAGCCGTTTTTATCATTCTACCTTTATTTTATATTTTTTCATTAAAAATTTGTCATTGTTGATATTCTTACTTAGGGTTTCTCTCTGAAATTTGATTTTAGGCCACCAATCTTATTGAGACGCCTTGAGCGTTTGTGGTGGCGACTGGCCTTCACGACGGAAAGATACAACGGTGCGGTGATAGGAGACTAGAGGTGAGGAAGGGAAAAGTAAAGGAAATTAATTCCCTATCTCATTTCATTCCAAGATTACAATATATATATATATATATATATATATATATATATATATATATATATATATATATATATATATATATATATATATATAATCAATCTAGGCTAAGAATATATTAATCATCCTAATTACATAAATATTTGATTTGATATACATAAGTATGATTTGATATGATGGAGATAATTTGGATGTGATGAAGATAATTGTGGATTATGTCCATAATTATCTTAACATTCCCCCGCAATCTTAGCGGGAGGTTCTCGTATGTTGACATTGTCCCTGAAATCATCAAACAGTACACACGAAAGACCTTTCGTGAAAATATCTGCAATCTAATCGAGACGGTACATATAGAATACGGACTTGTCCACGTGCAACATTTTCTCGGACAAACAAGATATCCATTTCTATGTATTTTGTGCGTTGATGTCGGACATGATTAACTGATAAGTATATCGCACTCACATTATCACAATAAACCACGGTTGATTTTTCAATCGGACAATGAAGTTCTAAAAGAAGATTACGGAGCCAACATAATTCAGAGACCACATTAGCTACCCCTCGGTATTCTGCTTTAGCACTCGACCGAGACAGTGCTGGCTGACGTTTCGACGACCATGAAATGAGGTTGTTTCCTAAAAATACACAATAACCAGAGGTGGAACGTCGTGTGTCCGGGCAGCCACCCCAATCATCATTTATATAAGATGTGAGGCTAGAAATTGTGGACTTATATAGATGCAACCCAAAATTAATAGTACCCTTAACATACAGCAGAATTTGTTTAAGAGCCCCCATATGCTCTTCTTTCGGATCATGCATATGTAAACAAACCTGTTGAACAACATATGAGATATCAGGTCTCGTGAAGGTAAGATACTGCAATGCCTCTGCTAAGCTGTGGTAATGTGTTGGGTCACTGTATGTGGTACCTATAGATTTACTCAATTTTGCCTTTGCATCAACCGGCGTATATGATGGTTTGCATGAGGACATGCCGGCTTTGTCAATGATGGTCTCCTCGGCGTATATTTTGACAGAGAAACAGACCACCTGCATATTGAGTTACAACAATGCCTAAAAATAGTTTAAAGAGATCAAATCCTTCATAACAAATTTCGAAGCAAGGAATGTCATAATAGACTGGCAAAGTGACTCAGATGATGTTGTGAGAATGATGTCATCCACATAGAGAAGAATGTATGACATGTCATTTCCCTTCTTGTAAAGAACAAAAACTGATCGGACTTGATGTGTGAGAACCCCAGTGTGGATACGAACCCTGCAAACCTGTTATATCATGCCCTGGGGGCTTATTTCAAACCATATAATGATTTTTTCAACAAGCAAACATAATCTGGATGAGTAGGATCTCGGAAGCCCAAAGGCTTGTGCATGTAAACTGTTTCATATAGGTGACTATGTAAAAAAGCATTCTTGACGTCCAGCTGGTGGATGGACCATGATTTGGACAGAGAAAGACTAAGAACAGTCCTGATAGTTGTTGGTTTAACTAATGGACTGAATGTTTCACCGCAATCCACGCCAACCTGTTGAGACCTGTCATCACCAACAAGACGAGCTTTGTGACTCGCAAAAGAGTCATCACAATTCTTTTTATGACAGAAAACCCACATAGAACGTATTATGTTCATATTAGATGGATGGGGCACTAACTCCCACGTCTTATTTTTAATAAGAGCATTAATTTCGTTTAACATGGAAACTTTCCAATTCGGGTCTGATAGGGTCGCTTTGGGATTTTTTGGAAGTGGTGATGGTTGGACCAAAGATGTTAGGTTAAAATGACGCTTGGGCAAAAAAGTTTCGTGCATGGCACGAGTTTCAACAGTTCGAGGTGGGACCGAGACATATGGTTGGGGCAGTAGGCTTTCAGTTTGTGAACTGGCCGAGAGTTGGTTATATCATGGGCTAGTGGAGCTTAGCCAAGTAGCCTGGTTGGGGAATTGGATGAGGGAGCAGTGTGATCCCTCATTTGGGCCTGCCAATCATGAGAAATGGACTGGGTTGAGGCCAAAGAGGAGGAAACAGTGGACTTCTCGACTCGTACTGGCCCAGTCCCATTTCGGTGTTGGGTAAGTGCATTTTTGGCTGGTCCAGCCGAGGCAGTATTGGGTTGGGCATGTAGATGGTGATTTAAAATTAGATGTATTCCAACGTCCAAAAATTTGTATGAAGGCGAGGACGCCACGTGAGATTTAGCAAATGGGAATGTAGACTCGTCAAAAATAACGTGACGAGAGATGATAATTTTTCCATTATACATATCATAACACTTATATCCCCTGTGATTTTGTGGGTATCCCAAAAAACACAAGGAGTAGAACGGGGCTTGAAGTTTGTTTATGGTTGTGTATGAAAATAAGGGATAACATAAACACCCGAAAACCCTCAAATGTGTATAGGAAGGAATACGATGGTATAATATTTGTGTGGGTGATAAGTTTGAGAGTAGCATGCTAGGAAGAATGTTTAAAAGATATGTGGTCATTTGAAGAGCATGATGCCAAAAAGACAGTGGTGTGGATGAATGCTTAAGAAGTGTACGAATTAGATTGTTGATTGTTCAGATTTTTCTTCCGGCTTTCCCATTTTGAGGAGAAGTATGTGGACATGAAAGACGCAAGGACATTCCATTTTGGTGACAAAATCCTCAAATTGGTCATTTATGAATTCCATCCCATTGTCGTAATGAAAACATTTACTGGATTTCTCAAATTGGGTTTTGATAAAAACACTAAATTATTTTAAAACAGTGAAGACCTACAATTTCTATCTTATGGGAAATGTCCACAGAAAATTCGAATAATCATCCAAAGTAGAGTCCGGTTCCAAAATGGTGTGCAAAAGGTCATTTGAAATGGTGTCGTAAATCCATTGAACGACTATAGCATTTAAGTGAGACCTTAAATTTTTGTCAACAATGGTAGTCTCCGATGAAGACTTGGGAGGAATAATATGATCTATTACTTTGTATTCTCGGCAATGGATTTTGAATAACTCCGTCCAAGAAGAGTATTGCCCTTTTTTCCATTTCAATAGTAATTGGAATAAAGTTCTTGACGTTGTTTACGGCAAGAGCGGAATGAAATTTTTGTTTGTCGGCCATTGTCACTCAAGAAAATTCAAAAAAATGGGAAGAGAAAAAATATTTTGGTGTTTAGAGTGAGAGAGATGAAGAACCCTAATTAGGGTTTGTTTGGAAGAAGCCGAAAAGGGTAGGGTAGGGGTTTTTATTTCGTCTAGGGTTTGGGGGGCGAAAGTTGGTTGTTTTCGGCTAGGGTGGGATGAGGCCGACGGTGGTTAGGGAAAAGGAAAAAATGGGGGGTGGGGGGGTTAATTTGTGGCTCTTAATACCATAAAGGAAATTAATTCCATGTCTCATTTCATTCCATGATTACAATATATATACAAATATACAAAATCAATCTAGGCTAAGAATATGCTAATCATTCTAATTTCATAAATATTTAATTTGACATACATAAGTATGATTTGATATGATGGAGATAATTTGAATGTGATGAAGATAATTATGGATTATGTCCATAATTATCTTAACAAAAAGATAATCAGCAAAATCCATATTTTCAAAGGGGTAAAGTTTGATTTTGATGAAAAAAGTAAAGGTGGGAAGCCAAAAAAATGGAGGTAACGACGAAATAATGAAAGTTGCCTCCCTAAAATAAGTCATTCCTTTCAATTGTCGGTAAAACAAATTTACTCCCGACAAATATTTATTTATCGCTAATACTTAAGCTTATTGAATAAATTAGTGGCAATTAATTAATTGTCGCTAAATAATTGCCATTCAAAGCTAGTTTTCTAGTATCACTTATCTAGAGGTCGGGGAAAGAGAAGGTTAGCTAAAGAGCTTTAGCAGTTAGTAAGTTTAAGGGTCCAATCTCAGGGCTCTAATGATAATAAGGTTGTAATGTAGAAGGTAGTAGTGTTTCCCTTATGGCAAGGGTAAAAGAGTAACAATACGAGAATGCAGAGTTACTACCATCGGAAAAGAAAGTCATGTGGAAAAAGGGAGCCAATATTCAAGTTAAAGAAAGACAGAGTTCTCTGATACCCAGGTCAATTATAGCCCATATAAAGATTTCTTCAGTAAGCACACATGATTAGGATGAGCGGAGTCCCTGAAATCCAAGGGTTGATACATGTATACTGTTTCCTTGAGTTCTCCGTGTAAAAACACATTTTTTTCACGTCCAGTTGATTGATGGGCTATGCTTTTGAGAGAGCTAGACTGAGAACAATGCGAATAGTTGCCGGTTTGACCACCAAACTAAATGTCTCTCCACAATCCACGCTAACCTGTTGAGTTTTGCCATCACCTACAAGACGAACCTTATACCTCTCAAAACAACCATCAGATTTTTCTTTATGAGTAAAATTCCACATAAAATGAATCACATTAACACCGAATGGATGGGACACCAACTCCCACGTCTTATTTTCAATAAGAGCATTACATTCATTATTTATAGCCATTCTCTAATTCGCGTCACGAAGGGCAGACATGGGATTACATGGTAGATGGGATTTAGTACTATTAGAGTTGAGATTAAATTGTTACTTTGGTCTAAAAATACCCCGTTGGCTGCGAGTAACGGGCCCTGGTCCTAGAATCGAAGTGGGTTGGATTTGGGTGGGAGCCGTGGGCTGGCTCAATTCTGATGTAGTGGAATCGGATTAGAAGGGCAGTGGGCTGCCACCCGTTGAGCCTGGTAAGGTGGGCTGAGGTTATGAGTTGGCTAGGTGCTGGCTGGAAGGAGATGGGCTAGCAGGCAGTGGGCCGGCTGGTTGAAGTTGCTGGTCGGAGGTTGTTAGGCCAGCAAGTAGTATGGCCGGCCAACGGGACGGGTTCGGGGAAGGTCCCGGTGGGACGGGACCCGATGGGATGATGGGGGGCGGGACCGGGACTTAAGAGGGACTGGAAGGCCAGGACTGGCGAGTTCTGCCAGTGTCCCAGTCTCATCGTTAAAGGGGCCCGGTATTTATAGGGTCGGGTCGGGATCGGGTTTTTTCCGATTTTTGTTTTTGCACTTAATTTTTAAAAAATAACATATAAACAAGATAATGTAACAAAAACATTCCAAGGCTGTTTTTGTGCCTCTTATATTATTTAATAGAAATATGATTTTTTTTGTAATACGATTGTCAAAATTGCAACTTTTTGGTGTTGAAAGTTGCAAATAACATAGTAAAATTGCAATTAAAAAATTACATATTTAAAAACACATTTTCTAGTTTCTTTATAATTTCTTGTGTTTCTACAGTTGGAATTGGTATTTGTTGGTCAAATTGCTCGACGCCGCTTCCACCTCTGTCGGATAAGATTTCGTTGTAGTTTTCATCTTCTTCTTCGTTGATCTCCGGTTGACCGCACCTTCTCCGCTCCGCTCGTATCCAATCTTTGAATAATACTGCAATCTCCAAGTTGTCTCCCGCTAATGAGTGTATGTGATCTCCTATTTGAAATCTGCCGGCCGAAAAAACGCTTTCAGACGCTATTGATGACGCTTGAATGTTCAACACATCTCGGGCCATCTTTGACAGTGTCAGAAATGTCTTCTCATTCTCCCTCCAATATTTCAGCAAGTCTTCACGTATTTATTCATTGAGAACTGCTTGGTACTGTACAACACCCTGCAAAATAAAAACATCAAACTCGCTAACTTGGTTAGTAGTGTTACCACTATACATTTTACTTCTAAGGCTTTCAATACTAGCCGCAGAAATAACATGTATTTTTTGAGGTTGTGTTGAACAAGAAGAAGATGGTATGAAAGCCGGTTGGTTGCTAGTACTTTCTTGTTGGTAATACCTATATATTTTTTTGCATTAATCTGGTATGCTAGACAACGCTTCGTCTTTAGTTTGTTCAATAGGTGGTGGGTCATTTGGATTTTTGGGAGTTGGAGGAGGTAGTACAGCTATACAATCATAAATAGTTTCAATAAGTGTTTTACAATCGCCTATTTTAATAGTCGGATTTAATACAACACCAATAATATAAATAGCGGGAATAGGAATAAAATACTTTTTTATTTTGATAAACATTTTTAATAGGCGCCTTATAAGCTGGTTTTTTCATATATTCACTAAGTAGTAAAAATATTAGAGCTATATAAAATAACATAGTTGAAATAGTAGGATAATATATACCGAAAAATTCTTTTGTTGCTTGAAAAACTTTCTCTAGAAATACAATAAGTTCTGAATTTTTTTTCCAATCGCTATCTACAACCATATCAGTTGGAGTTCAATTATGGGCGTTAAAAAATAAAGTTATAGGTCTTCTATAGTCATAAGCAACAAGTAGTTGCTCGTATAAAGAATTTCACCTAGTGGCTACTTCTTCGGAAATTTTTCGATAAGGTAGTCCGCAATCGTGACAAGTTTTTTTATAATCTTTTTTCGTTGTATTCTATTACTTTTAAAAATAAAGTTTATAGCAAATTGTATTTTATTAAGAATGTCTGCAAATAGTGTTAGATCATGCTTTACAACTAAGTTATATATATGACACACACATTTTATATGAAAATGATTTGGAAAAGATAGAGTTAAAAGATCTTTTAAAATTCTAATAGCATAATTATTAGAAGAAGCATTATCTAATGTAATAGTCAAAATTTTATCAGTTAATCCGTAATAATCACAAACTTGATAAATATTTTCTGAAATAAAAGTATCAGTGTGCCTATCATCTATATATCTATACGCTAAAATACATTTTTGCATAGACCATTTATAATCTATCCAATGACAGATTACCGTTAAATAATCATGGTTGTTAGTATTACGGCCTATATCAGACGTGATAGATACTTTACTAGGAAAATGATATAAGGAATAACGTAAATACTGTTGATATTCATGTGCAAATTTAAATACATCTCTCTTAACAGTTGATCTAGAAAAACCGTTAAAAACAGAATTATACATATCTCTAATATAATGAATAAAACCAAGAGATGAAGGAAATGAAAAAGGCAAACCCTCCACAACAATTAATTTTGTTATTGCTTCATTATCTCTATGTTTATCGTATTTAGGGCCTACAATTTCCCCCGTCATAGGGTTAATTTGACCATGTACTTGGTCCGGGATAGTATGTGAACCTTGTCCCGACTGAGAGGGCATTGTCGCACCCGATTTTTCAGCCAGGTGTTGGTTCCACCTAGATTTGTGAAAGTTTTGTACGTGTCTCAATAGACCCCTGTCTCACCCTGACCTTTTCCCATTTTAAATTTAAAAATATTTTTACAAATTTGACATCTAACTACTTGATTCTCTTAATCCCTATCAAAAAAATTCCATGCATCTGATTTTAATGGTCATTTTGTTGGGCCTCATCTCATACTAGAGGGAATATGAGGTGTTCCAGTTGGAGGTGCACTAGTGGGTGTGTCATCTACATTAGTGGGTGTGTCATCTAGATCATCTTCTAAATTAAAGTCTTGTTGAGTTCCAGAAAATATCTCATCGTCTAAATCTAATGGTATATTAGGAAAAAATTCAGTATCAACCAAATCATTCTGTCTAAGAGTAGGATGACTAGAAGAAGTACCTTTTCCCTTGTTACCCCTACTGGAAGAAGCCTGACCCTTACCCGTAATCATACGTTTCAATCCTTCCATTTTAGTTATACAAATAAATAATTAAAGTAAATGAAACTAAGTGCGCTAAATAAAATAGAGAAATAATAATAATTTAATGAAGGAACGAATGAACCAAGCGTCGACGTATAATCGAGATGTTGAAAATTGAAACTTTGCTCGATGGAAGATCCTCAAGCTAGTTGCCAACTTTACTCCCAAATGAATAAATAAAATTGAATATTTAGTAGACAATGTAGACTTGTAGAGAGAGATTAGAGAGATTAGAGAGATTGTAGGAAGATTTATGAGAAAGATGATGAGAAAATGAGGTATTTATAGTTGGAAAATTGAGTTGAAGTGTAAATATAATAACTTAGGGGTTAAAATAAATATTAAGGGGGTAGGGGGTTGGGGAGGAGGGGAGGCCAAAAATGGTCGTTGCACAACGACCAAATATAAAATGGTCGTTGTGCAACAGTTATTTTATGCAAAGAGGGGTTTCGGGCAGGACATATGAATGGGACATGGAACTATGCAACTTAGCAAACAAAAATTGGGTTTCATCGAAAATGACATGGCGACTAATGATGATCTTATTAGAGGATAAATCATAACATTTGTAACCATGATGATTAGATGGGTAACTCAAAAGACACAAGCGGTAGAGCGGACTTGAAGTTAGTTTATGGTAGTGGAGGGGAATAGAGGATAACATAAATACCCAAATACCCTAAGGTGAGAATATGAAGGTTTTTTTGATAAATAATTTTGAGTGGAGAGTGGTAGGCTAATCCTTTGTTAGGGAGTATGTTGCGAAGTTAAGTTGTCATTTGTAATGTATGATTCCAAAATGAAGGTGGTAATGATGCATGTACTAGTAATGTACGAACAATATTATTAATGGTGCGAATTTTTCTCTCGGCTTTCCCATTTTGTGATGACATATGTGGACATGAGAACCGAAAAGATATACCATTAATCTTACAAAATTCCCTAAATGGCTCATTATCAAATTCCCTTCCATTATCACATTGAATGTTCTTAACCTCCCGTTCAAATTGAGTAAGGATGAATGCTCTAAATTTTAGGAATGTGGAATAAACCTGAGACTTTTTAGATAATGGAAATGTCTACAAAATTTATCTCCTAGTTCAGGAAAGGAAAGATACCCTGGAGGACGTCCAAAGATCACTATGAATAGTATCAAAAGGCAATATAGTAATAGAATTAGAGGCAACAAAGGGTAATTTAACATGTTTCCCAAACGGACAAGAAGGACAAACATTAGCACTACGAGTGTTATTACACTCGATAAATTTATTATTTTTAAGGGAGTAAAAAACAGACGCTCCCGAGTGACCCAAACGTGCATGCCATAAGGAATGTGCTAAAGATGCAAACGTTGATGGTATGACTTGTTTTGTGGTGATGGTGGTGTTGACGGGATAGAGCTCGCCCCGACTATCACATCACATTAGATGTATCCCCGTCCAGAAATCCTTCACAAAAAAATCCAAATGGATCAAATTCATCAAAAATCGAGTTATCAGTTATAAATTTCCTAACATACACCAAATTTTTAATTAATTGAGGAGCATGAAGGACAAATTTGTGTGACTATAACCACGAATTGGAATTGAATGACCATTACTAATAATTATGCCATAATTTTTTCTCAAATTAAAATAAGATGAGAGGTTACTTTGCGCGGATGTCATATGAGAAGTAACACCAGTATCTATGTACCAATTCGCATCCGGAGGATTTAGCCCAAGTGTATGCATCGCTGCCTCGATATCCGTATGGGTCGGGGAGGCTGTTGGGCCCGCATCAGCGAAGGCCTATTATGGCCGAGGCCCAAGTAGGCCAGGCTGCTGCCAGACATGTTGCTGTCGAGGCCCAAATTAGGATGTCTGTTGCTGCATGTCGTTGGGCCTAGCCCAATTCTGTGTTGGGTATGGGCATGACGTGATGGGCCACTGCCCATTGGCCCAAGGCTGCTGCCAAGGGTGTTGTGGCCTGGACCCCTGTTGGCCGCTACCATGTCTGCCACTGCTGCCATTGTCGCCACCGCCCTTGCCACTGTAGCGGCCGCCGCGGCGATTTTTTCCACCATTGTTGCGGTTTTGACCATTTTTGGCAGAATGTGCTCCAATTGCGGCCTTTTTAGCCAACTCCGCCTCTTCTAGAGTGAGCATGTAACGTTCTTGGTACAAAGGTGAGATAAGATTGTTTTGGCGAAGGAGGGTTCCAACCCCATTATATGCTTCAGAGAGGCCCGCAACCATTTGAAGAACGAGACGATCATTCGTGATCGGCGCTCTGACGTTCTTGAGTTGATTCGATAATTTTTTGAGCCTTTGACAATATGCGGAGGCATTCGAAAAATTCTCCATAGTTGTGTGAGAGAATTCTTGCTCAAGGGTTACGACACGAGAATTTTTGTTATCTTGGAATATATCACACAACCTATTCCAATCTTCCATTACCATGAAGTCGGGTTCGATAATTGTATGCAAGAGGTCCGTAGAGATAGTGGAATAAATCTATTGGAGGACCGTAGCATCAAGAGTTGCCTATAATTCCATTTCATCACTGGTGGAAGGCACCTTCTCCTTGCCTTTTTCCGATTTGACGATGTGATAGATGACTCTATGAGACCTTGCGTGAATTTAAAAGTTCCGCCCATATCGCATATTGGACGTTCTCAATTTCAAGGACGATAGAGATGTTGTTCTTGATGTTGAAGACTGCAAGAGCAGGATGAAAGATATTCTTTGTGTTAGACATGACTGAGGGGAAGAGAAAAAAATATTGGGCGGCGGAAGGGAGGTAGGGCACGACAGAATTTATGTGATGGGGGAGAGTAAAATTTGTCCTAGACCTCTGATACCATGAAATATGATAATCCTTTGATGATTTCATTAATGTAATTAACTTATATACATGATATACAATAGACATCCTAGACTATAATTGCGAAAATCAAATATACACCTAACTGATACAAAAGGTTACTACAATAATTAAAGATATACAAGATCACTAATGATATCAAAAAAATATATTTATATTCTATCAATTTGAACCCAATCAAATTATGTCAAAAACAATTATGGCAATGGAAGATGTTCATATAATTTATAAAGATTATATTATCTCCTTCTTGCTCTTGTATATTGGAACAAATCTAAAAGGCGAGGCTAAAATATTTCAGAAAGCACAATTAACCTCGAGAAGATAATAACAATTATTATGGTTGAAGGACAAAAGATAATGGTTGAAGAATATTGCTTCCAGTATCATCTATTGGAGCAATTAAATTTCAAAAGGGAGAGGTGCGGAGTTGTTTTTTTTCTAAATTTAATTGATAGTGTCATGACTAGAAGAACAGAAATAGAGACTAGGATTTTTGGCTTTAGTCATAAAGATCTTTATTACCAATGCTAGCTTTTGGTCTATTTATATTTTTTTAATTACCAATTAGATGTTTTTCGAATATACATATGCATATTAAAAATTATAACTCTGGGATATATATAGATTCTGTAAAAGTAAAATTTGAAATAGAGAGACTAGTAATATAATTATTTTTTATATTACTATTTCAAATTTTACAATTCGGAATTAACCCGATATGTAAAGGGCGGGCGGACAAGCTTATATATTCATGCGCAGCTGCCGTGTTTCCCGCTGGGAGCAAAACCCTAACCAGCACAAATGGAGACGAAGCGCCGTCGCGTCGGATTCTCTAAGAGCGGTAATGGAGTTCATTTTAGTCCTTTCTCTCATCATTCACTTATGCTTCTCATCTTCTGCAGATGCTGGAATTGAAGCTAACGACTGCATTACTATATACCTAGGTTTGAATTCATCTTTTTTCTGAGTACTCAAACTCTTTCGTCTAATTTGTTAGTATCCTATCGTTTTACTTCCCTGTAATGTATGTCCTAAGTCATGGTTTCTCTCTGGCCATCATTAGGTTAACTTGGACCTACACATTGTTTTAAGCTGAGATGTTTGACAATATAGTTTCTTTTGCAATGATTAATCTTTGTTTGCCCTTGGGAACCTGATTCTCTTCACTACTGGTCCCATAACACGTACTTTTTTCTTGTTCTTAGTTTCTAATAAAGAGGAGGTGGACTCCCCAAACAGTTTCTGTCTTGAACCAATTGACTTGAATCAGTTTTTTGAAGACGATGGAAGAATATTTGGGTATCAGGGTCTGAAGGTAGCCCTCTTTCTCATAAGTGCTATTTGTAGCTGAGTTGTTCCAATTAGTTTCATTTATTCTTTAATTATCTTTTATATACAGCTAAAAGAAGAATTCTCAGAACAAGTAAATAATGGAGAAGATTGTCTTGCACCGTTTCTTGAGTGTTCCTTTGACATGAGTGTCCAAGTTATTCAACAAAAAAAGATATGATGTGACTGTATTTGTGTTGGACATGTGTATAAGTGGTGTTGGTATTAGAATTGATAGTAACTAGAACCTGCTAACTTTAGTGTCTACTTCTGTTCCACAAATTTCCTGACATACCCTTCTATATTATCTCTCTTATACGTCTTGTAATGGGCTTAGAATATTGGTCTATGAGGTTAATGGTGAGGTTTAAATGGTTTAATTGGAGGACTGTAGTCTTTATCTGGAAGAAAAAGGGGAGGAATGTAATATTTGTGAGGAGAGAAGAAAAAGTTTTAGGGTGTGGGGTGAAGGTTTGTGAGATTCTGAAATGGGCTGCAAGGGTGGCTAAGTGTGTGGGATGGATGAGTATTGAAGTTCTGCTTAGCCCTTTCAAAGTGCATTCTACATGTTCTGGAATTCGGATGAACTCAGGAACTTTGGGGTGGCAAGACTATAGCCCAAGCCCATGTAACCCGCCCAAAGCTTAATGGATTTGGGTAAGAGTGATTTTGATAATGGGTTGGTTTGAGCTAGTCCAAGTTGACCCATCACAAACCAGTAGTCCAAATGAACCCATGATGATATCCAAATTTGACCCATGAAAATGCTCAATCTTAACCACTAGAGTTCCACTCTAGATTAAAATTTTTATCTATAAATAATATTTTTTTAAATCTTTCATTAATATCACTGGCTACCATTACTGGTTCTTATAATTATTAGTAGTGACTAAATATTAAGTTATATACTAGTGTACTTTCCAGTCGTGCAGTATTAAGAAAACTTAGCATGTGATTAAATATTACTGGTATAATTCTTATGAAAAGTTTTTGCTTGTATTAATAATATCGTTTATGATTCTACTATCTTTCATATTTTTGTAATATTCCATATGAAGTTATTTGACAAAAAGAGTATGTGAGAAATATATAGGTTCAATATAAAATAACCCACTAAGATTATTAAATGTGAACTTGAATAAGAAAAATAGAAAACTAAAACTGTATTGAGTTCTCTATCTAATCAAGGTTTATGTTTTGTCTCTCAAATGATTATAAAAATACAAGTTACAAACTAAAAAGGAAAAAATAGAAAAAGTAAATAAATTGAAAAAGAAAATAAATGTATCCATCAATGTTGATGGTACATACCTATCCCTTTTTT
Source organism: Anisodus acutangulus (assembly GCA_029783415.1). Lineage (NCBI taxonomy): Eukaryota > Viridiplantae > Streptophyta > Magnoliopsida > Solanales > Solanaceae > Anisodus > Anisodus acutangulus. The sequence goes on along the minus strand of CM056507.1, from coordinate 29,909,604 downwards.
TCCCTTTTCTTTTCTTTATATCTTTCATTTCTTTTGTATATATTTATTTTATTCTTTTACCTCTTTCAATTCCAGCAACTCAAAACCCTCTAATTTTATCACAAATCATCTTTAGTTATTTATCCATATGTTCAATTTATTTGTTTAGTATATCTTTATTTATAACTTTATTTTAAAAGCAGATCAAACATGATGAATAACAAAGACGTCTTACTTATAATAGTATTTATTCAGTAAATCAGAAAGGTGAAATAACTTCCTATTATATTTCATGAATTTTAGTACTAACTACTAAAAAAAGTACTCACTACTAAGTGATGAACAGAAAAAATATTAGTTGTGCCTCAAGAGAACCCTTCTAATATTTATTTGACGAAGTTTGGCCTCTTACTATATGCAACTACTTATTATATAAATAAACTGTTATATATTGATTTTTCTTTTTAAAATCTGAATATACAAGGTAAAGTAATAATTAAATCTTATCTATCTTGAAAGTTGCGCTAAAAGAAAATAAGAGAAGTTTTAGATATAGCACAACTCATAACTGGAAGAGAAAACAATAATCAATCCTCTTCAGATTTACAAAAACAAAACAAATACTACTATTCTTATTTATAAAAATAAATATATGTAAAAATCAAATATCAAACAAAACAAAATAACACCATAGAATGTAAGTTTGAAATTTGTAAAAGTAATGGTCAAGTTGGGCGTGTTGCGCTATGACCCATTTAGCCCATCTTGACCCAACCCATCTTAGCCCATGTAAGCTTTGGACAGGGTTGGGCAATGACCCATTTATTGATTCAGCCCATATTGACCCGCCCAAATTCAGCCCAAACCGCTCATTTGCAACCCCTACAGGAACTTCAAGTTCTAGACTGCATTGTCATCTCTGGTTGGTGCTTATCAAGATACATGTTTGCACATCGCACCTGACTTCTTGCCAGCATCTTCTGTTCGGTGTCTCTTCACAGGTCTGATTCATTAAGGGTACAATTTAGTCGACCAAAAAATATAGTGGATACCCCAGTAGTGATCTTGAACAAATGTCATCAACTTGGAGTCACCCCAGCACAAGCAGTCAGATAAAGCTGCCCCGTGTCCACCTCCATAGGGAATGAGAGGAAAATGAAAGACTGTAACTGCTACTTAGGTTTGGTAATGCTCTTAATTGTAGACTTTTTTAGTTTGTCTGATCTTTTCATGTCTTCCATTTTGCAGATCACTGTTTGGCTTAGCTTGATATCCTTTCATGCTTATGCTGATATTTCTTTCGAAAGCTCATCAGATGTAAGTATTCTTTTTTGCTTGTTGCTTTTCCTCCTGCCATTCAATTTTCTCAAGTATAAATGAGTGAATTCTAGTGATGCTGAATAAAAGTTTGCTTTTTTTTTTCAATCAATGTCTGTTGTCACTCTTCGTGTCACTCTTCTATTGCTTCTGCTCCTATCATTCAAAGTTACAGGATCTTTAATTGTTGAATCTCTTTGTGAGTTATTTCAGACTTTCTGAATATATCTCATCACAAGTGGATCTTTGCAGAGCCAAAATTCACTTTTCTCCAAAAGTTTCAACTCTTGGGATTTGCTTGACTTGTTTGTTCTAACTTAAATATGAATTATTTTTGGATTACTAGGGGGGCAGAGGGATCACAAACCTAAAGTCTGCCCTTGAGGTAATGACTATATGGATTTTCTCTTTAGTGTATGTTTATCAAGACAGGTTTTAATTGTGATGTTCCTAGCAGAATATTTTTGCTGAGAGTCTTGTTGATGAAAAAGATGCCTTCCTGCAAACATTTTCAACTGAAAGCCATTATGTTCGGTTCGTCCATTACTTTCTTGTACCTATTTTTTCATGTTGATTCTTCTTACCATCCACGAGGAATGATATTTTGTCCTACCAATTTCTAGCACATATTTAGATCATAAGTTGTGCTCGCACACAGGTCTTTTGTCTCAAATGCTGAAGCATTGCAGAAAAAAGTTTCAAATGACGGTAGCACTGAATCTAAATGTCTTTTGAAATCAGAGCCTTCAGATGTAGAGGTGCCTTCTCTATCCCTTTTCTTGACATATTTGAATAGGATGACAACAATCATATCTTTGTTTATGGTCCTGCAGTGCATGTTTTGTATAATATCTTGCTTGCGTTTCTCTTTTTGGATATTATTAAGAGCTTGGAACAAACTAGTACTAAAGCAGCTACACTACAGCTGCTAATCCAATGGGTTAGTTTGGAATATGGTGCAAGATATCTTCTAGACCTACATGGAATAACATCTATTTGAAGCATTTATATTGGCGGACTTCTTTCTACTAGTTGGATAAATAATGGTATATGAAGCTACTCCTGCCTGATTGGAGAATCGTAGCATTTCCAAAATAAGATATATGATCCTGACGTTTGTGTGTGTCTGTCATCTACTCTCTCTCAAACATTTGAAAGATCACTTTCTTTTGTATGTGGGAATCTGAGCATGTTGAATTGAAATGCATCATGCCTTTGTGTGTTTTGTGACAAAAAAGCTGAGGATTGATTATCCTGCTCCAGGTATTCCGGATCATTGGCACGCCTGTAGGACACCTTTATAGCAGATTGGTGCCACTTGTATTACTATTAGTGGATGGTAATTGTTGTATGCTTTGTTTTTAGATAATATCTGTGGATAGCTTCAGCAATTATAGTGGTATTTGTAACCAGGTAGCAATCCTATTGACATCCTTGATCCTAGATGGGAAATTTATCTCCTAGTTCAGGAAAGGAAAGATACCCTGGAGGATAGCCTTCCAAGGTTGCTTGGTTTTGCAGCTGTTTATCGTTTCCATCGTTATCCTGAAAGTACACGCGTGCGACTTGGGCAGGTAAATAATTGACATTTAGGCGTTATCATAACACACACACACACACACACACACACACACACACACACACACACACACACACACACACACATATATATATAGCTCTTTCTAACTTGTAACTGATTTGGATTTTGGCAGATACTGGTTATGCCTCCTTACCAACGTAAAGGTTATGGTCGTTTTCTTCTTGAGGTGCTGAACAGGGTTGCAATATCTGAAGATGTATATGACCTGACTATTGAAGAGCCCGAGGATTCTCTTCAACATGTTCGATCATGCATTGATGTCGAGCGTTTGCTTGTATTTGACCCAATCCAGCAATCCCTGGAATCAGTTGTATTACGTTTAAAGCAGGAAAATCCTTCGAAAAAAAGCTACATGTGCAAGTATGCCCCACCATTGAGTGCTGTTGAAGATGTGAGGAAAACTTTGAAAATCAACAAGAAGCAGTTTGAGCAATGTTGGGAGATTCTTACCTATCTTCGCTTGGACCCAATTAACAAATATATGGAGACATACCTGGCAATTGTTTCACACCGAGTAAAGGCTGAGGTTATAGGGAAAGATACAGAGGGCGAGGGGAAGCAGGTGATTGATGTAACAACTGAATATGATCAGCAGATGTCATTTGTGATGTTCAAATCGCAAAATGGTGAATCTAGTAGCATAGAGAAGGCTGACAATCAAAGTAATGTGGAGGAGCAGCTGCAGAAACTGGTGGATGAACGAATGAATCAGATCAAGTTGATTGCAGAGAAGGTTTCTGTGCATCGGCGATGAAGACAAAGGCAGCTACTATTTCACATCCTAACAATTGCATATTCCAAGACGATGATGCAGGAGTTGTGAAATTTAGAAAGGAGCGGCTGTACATGAACTGAGTTGTACTTGCTTTGGTTAAATTAGTTTAGTCTTCAATTATGTCTTGAGACTAGTTTGCTTAACGTGTGAACAATTTGATATGAGGCAGCATTCGGCATTCTCCCTCAATCTCTTTTACTGATGAACTTATCTTGTAGTAGAGTAATTAACAGTAATGTGCCAAATGGAGCAATTGGAAAGAAATTTGAATCGCAGCACCTTCAGCCGATTTACCTCAGTAAACGGGACAAAAGAGAAACTGATCAAAAGCTTTTTGACCTCAGTATATGACAGTCATTGTTCTCTGGTCATTTTGTTGCTATATATGGATACTTGACTTGCTTTGTTCCGTGAAGATGTCTAACTAGTAGGAAAAATTAGGTCCTTTGTGGTTCATTTCTTGGACTTCAATGTTTGATTATGAACAATAGATGGCTATATTTATAGAACGGCTGACTATTTTTTCCACTTAAGTATCGGTTGAGTCGAGGGTCTATCGGAAACTGCTTCTCTACCCCACAAAGATATAGGTAAGGTATTCGTATATCTTACCCTCCCCAATAGACACTGGGTATGTTGTTAATGTTTGTTGAGCCTCTTCAACATTTTCATTTTGTTAAGTAGTACTATTTACGTAAGAATTAATAAGGCGACTATTGAACGTTTTAACAGGGAAAAAATAAAGAAAAATTGAACTTAAAATTAGAAATTTTGCCTTGTCCCGCATAAATTCCGTACAATCAAGTCATCCAACATAACTTCATGTCTATAGAACTTATGTCGGACAAGGCACAGCTTATATTGGACAAGGCAAAATTTTTATAAACTTATGCCGAGCGAATTAGTTACTACACAACTTATACCGGATAACTTCATTTCTACAAAACTTATGCCGGACAAAGCAAAGTTTCTATGAAACTTTGTCCAACAAGGCAAAATTTCTAGCGAAATATAGCTGGTGCGATCAAACTCAGAATCTCTGATTTCGTAGACCAACGAATAAGAATACTTTTGGTCCACAAATTTTCATTAATTAAATGAGAAGTAGAAGCAAAAATTAAAGACTAGTTCAGTCAGCGGTAAAGGAAACGAACAATCAACAATGCTTGCGCTGAATGTATACGTGGAATAGAGGTACAGGGAAGATGGTTTTAGAATTTAGACTAGATAATAAGCCATCTATCTAATAGAGTTCCCTCTCCGGGTGACAAATTGTTGCTTGCATAGAAATCAAGTAGTTTGACTCACTGTCCACTTCTCTCTGAGTTAAGAATTTGACATCTCTTAGCAGTATGTTAAAACAAAGTTGAAGAAAAAACAAAAACATACATTTCTGTGGGAGCTCTGTTAAACAAGAGATACCTACATGCCAAAAGAAATGGAGCAAAAAGCCAAAAACACACCAAACCGTAATCAAATTATTACTATTCATTAAGGGTAGCAATCCCACACTAACAAATAAAGAAGAATATTTAGAAGAGGATTCAAAATATTTGTGGGAGGATTAATAATAGGCAAAATGCTTATACACCAGAAATCTTAGCAGATATTCCCTTATCTTCATCACTATCTCCATAGTTGTGGTTGTCTTGCTCAGACAGAGCAGAATCCCGTTGTGGTGGAGCAGCAGTAACACCGGTTACAGATTGCTGATAAAGAACACCTCCAGCAGTGGTGAACAACAAGCACATTAAACCAAATGGACTAGCATGCTTATCCCAAATGAGAACATTAATCGCAACTGTCAACAACTTATTCACAACCCCGGTTACTGTAAAAGCAGTAGCAGAGATTGCTTTCCTTGCTGCAAATCCAAAGAAACTGATGAGCAGTCCAAACACGCACGATAATGAGACTGCCATGAAGGCAACAGGGTTAAACAAGGTATTGGATCCTGATCTCATAGCAATGAACACGTCAACATACTCCCCAGTAATAATCCAAAATAAAGGAGCCATCATCAATGACAACAAATTGTTGTACAACACAAACCCCCAAGTATTCAGCCCGAGATTGGTTACCATATGCTTGATGTAAACCATCTCAGTTGTAATGATTATCAAGTACGCCAAAGCCCACGAATAAGCAGTGAGAGTAAAACCTGAATCCGTAGCAACGTACCCAACAGCACCTCCCAAAATAATCACCAAAGATAAAAACGTCAACTTTGAAGGGCATGGTTGCTTCCTAAAGGATGTATCAGCAACGGCAACAAGCAGAGGCGTACAGGATCTAAAAACTATGAAAGTATCGACATTGGCATGGCGTAAAAGATTAGTGTTGGTGAATATTGCCAGGTAAAAAACAAGAGCAGCAGGCAAGAATTTCTTGGCATTCTCCAAGGTGAAGGGATCATAATGCAACAACCCGAATTTTCCTAAAAGCCAAACCCCTAAAGTTGAAGTTAGGTACTGCAATGCAGTGAGAAGACCTGGATAGTTGAAGTTAGTTATAGCAAACTTGTTAATGACAGCAAGCAAACTGGAACACAAGGCATATCCAACCACAAGACTACTAGTTGCATAATATTGCTTCGATGCAGACATTCTATTCTCTCCTAATTTCCAACACAAATCTGTTTCAAGATTTCAACCAACAACACATTACTGTGACACTATTTATCAAGAGGGTTTCGATTATGCACTAAAACTGAAATTTCAAGGGACAAAAATTGAACAGAATTGGAAGCGAGATGGATGAATCTTGAAATTATACGGAAAAGTAAAGAAAAGATCTGAAATTAAAGATGAACAATGAACCTAACCAAAAAGGGACAGATTTTAAAGGTTAATAGACAAATATCACAAAGAACCAACTACTTTTTATCTCCACGTGATTCATCTGGAAAACACTGAGCGAACCTTGAATGACAAGGGCAGAGAGGAGTGGGTTTTGGAGTAATAGTACAGACGGACAGAATACTATTATCAAATCTGAAATCGGTGGTACATAGGAGGGATAAGGGTAAAATGACCGATTATCTGGCTGGCTACGACAATGTAAAAATCTCGATTTAATTTTCTTCTTTGGAGGAAATTTAACAAAAATCAGATATCTTTCATTTTTATGTTATATTTTACCTCTATAATAATTTTTGTATCTATAATACCTACCATCAGCTTTATAACATCATAATTTTTATATAATTATCCCTCAATTACGATGAGTTTTCTTTTTGGTAATATAATAATAATCTTATTTAGAAATAGAATCTTTAAAATTAACTGGTAAGATTTGAAGGGGAGCGCATGAATAACTGGTAAAGTTGATATCATGTGACCAGGAGGTCATGAGTTGAAGTCGTATAAACAGTCTATATAAAATATGCAAGATAAGACTGCGTACAATCGATTCTTGTGGTCTGGCCTTTCCCCGAACTCCGCATAGAGCGAGAGCTTAGTATACCGAGTTGCCCCTTTAGAATCCGGAAGATTATCAATAATAGATAATAGATATTTTAATCAATTATTTTAACACTTTAATATATCATTTATAATAAAGAACAGATTTCATTTCCTTGGTAATCTTGTATAAAGTGGTGACAAAGTGCTAACATTTAGTATAATGTATTAGATTTCTTTATTTTTTAGTTAGTAAAATAGGCATATCTTTTGAGATTTTTTTTTTAAAATCTTTTGTGATATTAAGAATTTTTTTATATTTTTTGTCTATAACAATCAAATGTTATTTAAATATCAAATGTTGTTATAAGTATGTAACAGTCAATCACTATAAAAGTAAAAAAATCATAACAAATGACATTATAGAGAGGTTTGTGTGTACCTACTTTTGTGATAAAAATAGTCCATGTGTTTACCTAGGGGTATTTGTGATACGATATCAGAGGCCGAATTAGAATTCAAATTTTGACGAGTGTAATTTCTTAGAACTTTTAGCATTGAATTAATTGCAATATATAGAGAATGGCACGACTCCCCCTCTCCCCGTTCTACCGTCCAAACAGGCCGACCGTTTAAAATTGTGGGTTCAATTTTAGTCTTTGTTGTATTTTTTTACATTATATTTATATTTTGTGTAGAAAGTTATGGGTTCAGATGAACCTGACGGAAAGACAATATCTGTCCCATAAAATATGATACAATATAACATTTTGATTCGGTAATATCAGGTTTTGAATTTTAAAAATGTTATACCATTACTATACCATATTAATCCGATATGGTTTAGTATTTTGAAGTCCAATTTTCGTAAAGTATGGTACCGTAAGTCGGTAACCATAGTTTGTTTGACTTCAACTATATATAGTAGAGAATTATGACTTCGACTTTTGAAGAAAGATCCGAAATATATCATATTAATATCTTAGACATACAAAAAATATTCTAGAAAAGTGAAAGCAATCCCTTTATTAATTAATTGTACAAAAAAAGACATTTCAATCTGAGACAAAAAATTACTCTAAAGTTTACATAATCTAAAAAGTAAGAATTTAAATGTACACAATTCTAAAAAATTCAGAAATACAATAGTAAAAAGAAAATACCCAAAATTAAGTTAGAAGTCTGAAACAATTTTCAAGATGACTCTAAATGAGATTTGATTTGTATTAAGTATTATTTTATTATTTTAATTTATAAAATTTTCTTAGGTCTAATCAAATATTGTGTAGATGATGCTGAATCAATAATGGTTCAGAATTTAAAATAAAGTTTTAATGATTGAGTATTAAGAGTCAGTCACGTACAAGGAGATTGAAGAAAGATATTGAATAACCAGAAGTGCAAACATAATCAAATCAGAACAAATAAGTCGTCCTCATATTGGTAAGTGGAAAAGTAAAAGATCTAGCCCTTCACTAAAAAAGGGAGAGTTACGTGGATGAGACAAAAGATTATTAACACATCCTTTATCATACAAATGGGGACTCAAATTACCCTGGTCCCATGACTCCCACCTGGTCAATAGAGAGTAAGGGTGGCCAGTGGGTCGGGTCGGCCCGGTCCCGTCACGGTTTCGCCCCAACCCCGATACGTAAAAAAAAAAATTACGATATCGGGACTGGAACCGAGACGGGACATGGTCTCGTCCTGCTCGAACCCGGCCCGCCCCAATCTCGCCAGCCCGCCTCGATCCCGATCCCTCTCATTTGCACAAAATAGTTATTGCACCAACGACCATTTTATATTTTGGCCGTTGTGCAACGATCATTTTTGGCCTCCCCCATCCCCTTAGTATTTATTTTTAACCCCTAAGTTATTATATTTACACTTTAACCCAATTTTTCAACTATAAATACCTCATTGTCTCTTCATCTTTCTCACAAATCTTCCTACAATCTCTCTAATCTCTTAATCTATCTCTCTACAAGTCTACATTGTCTACTAAATATTCAATTTTATTTATTCATTTGGGAGTGAAGTTGGCAACTAGCTTGAGGATCTTCCATCGAGCAAAGTTTTAATTTTCAACCTCTCGATTATACGTCGGTGTTACATCGGCGTTTGGTACATTCGTTCCTTCATTAAATTATTATTGTTTCTTTATTTTATTTAGCGCACTTAATTTTATTATCTTTAACTATTTATTAGCATAATTAAAATGAAAAGAATTACATGTATGTTTAAGGGTAAGAGTAAGACTTCTTCTAGTAGGGGTAACAAGGGTCGGGGTACTTCTTCTAGTTATCCTATTCCTAGACAGGATCCTATTCCCACACATGATGATTTTGTTGATACTGAACATTTTTCTCCAATACCATTAGATTTAGACGAGGAGATATTTTCTGGAACTCAACAAGACTTTAATTTAGAAGATGATCTAGATGACACACCGACTAATCTAGATGACACACCCACTAGTGCACCTCCAACTGGAATGCCTCATATTCCTCCTAGTATGAGACGATGTCCAGCAAAACGACCATTAAAATCAGATGCATGAAATATTTTTGATAGGGACGTAGACAATCAAGTAGCTAGATGTAAATTTTGTAAAGATGTTTTTAAATTTAAAACTGGAAAAGGTCAGGGTGGGACGGGGGTTTAATGAGACATATAGAAAGGGATCACCCAGCTAGGTTTGCCCAATACAAGGCTGAAAAACCGGGTATGCAAACGCCCTCTCCATCGGAACAAGGTTCACATATTGTCCCGGATCAAGTACATGGTCAAATTAACCCCACGATGGGGGAATTGTAGGCCATAATTACAATAAACATAGAGATAGGGAAGCAATAACAAAATTAGTTGTTGTGAAGGATGGTTTGCCTTTTTCATTTCCTTCATCTCCTAGTTTTATTCATTACATTAGAGAAATATATAATCCTGCTTTTACCGGTTTTTCTAGATCAACTGTTAAGAGAGATGTATTTAAATTTACACATGAATATCAACATTATTTACGTTATTCATTATATCATTTTAATGGCAAAATGACTATCACTTCTAATATAGGCCATAGTACTAACGACCATGATTATTTAACGGTAACTTGTCATTGGATAGATTATAAATGGTCTATGCAAAAACGTAACTTAGCGTATAGATATATAGATGATAAGCACATTGATACTTTTATTGCAAAAAATATTTATCAAGTGTGCGATTATTACGGAATAACTGATAAAATTATGAATATTACATTAATAATGCTTCTTCTAATAATTATGTTATTACAATTTTTAAAAATAGTTTAACTTCATCTTTTCCAAATCATTTTCATAGAAAATGTGCGTGCCATATATATAACTTAGTTGTAAATGATGGTCTATCACTTTTTGAAGACATTCGTAGTAAAATACAATTTGCTATAAACTTTATTTTTAAAATAATAGAATACAACGAAAAAAAGTTTATAAAAAAACTTGTCACAATTGCCAACTACATTATAGAAAATTTTTCGAAGAAGTACCCACTAGGTGGAATTCTTTGTACAAGCAACTACTTGTTGTTTATGACTATAGAAGACCTATAACTTTATTTTTTAACGCCCATAATCAAAATCCAACTGATATGGTTGTAGATAGCGATTGAGAAAAAAATTCCGAACTTATTGTATTTCTAGAGAAAAATTTTCAAGCAACAAAAGAATTTTCCGGTATATATTATCCTACTATTTCAACTATGTTGTTTTATATAGCTCTAATATTTTTATCACTTAATGAATATATGGATAAACCAGATTATAAGGCAGCTATTAAAAAAATATTTATCAAAATAAAAATATATTTTATTCCTATTCCCACTATTTATATTATTGGTGATGTATTAAATCCGACTATTAAAATAGACGGATGTAAATCACTTATTGAAACTATTTATGATTGTATAGCAGTACTACCACCTCTAACTCCCAAAAGTCCAAATGACCTACCACCTATTGAACTAACTAAAGAAGAAGTGTTGTCTAGCATAGAAGACGAATGCAAAAAAGTATATAAGTATTACCAACAAGAAAGTGCTAGCAACCAACCGGCTTCCATACCTCCTCCTTCTTCTTCTTCTTCTTCTTCTCCTTCTCCTTCTTCTTCTTCTTCTTCTTCTCCTTCTCCTTCTCCTTCTCCTTCTCCTTCTCCTTCTCCTTCTCCTTCTCCTTCTCCTTCTCCTTCTTCTTCTTCTTCTTCTTCTTCTCCTCCTTCTCCTTCTCCTTCTTCTCCTCCTCCTCCTCCTCCTCCTCCTCCTCCTCCTTCTCCTTCTTCTTCTTCTTCAATACAACTTTATAAAAGACATGATATTTCTGCGGCTAGTATTGAAAGCCTCAGAAATAAAATGTGTGGTGGTAACACTACTAACCAAATTAGCGAGTTTGATGTTTTTGTTTTGCAGGGTAGTATACCGTACCAAGCAGTTGTCAATGAAGAAGGACGTGAAGACTTGCTGAAATACTGGAGAGGGAATGACAAGACCTTTCCAACACTTTCAATGATGGCCCGAGATTATTTGAACATTCAAGCGTCATCAACAACGTCTGAAAGCGCTTTTTCTGCCGGCAGATATCAAATAGGAAAGCACAGACACTCATTAGCCGGAGACAGCTTGGAGATTGTAGTATTATTCAGAGATTGGATACGAGCGGAGCGGAGAAGGTGCGGTCAACTGGAGATCAACGAAAAAGAAGACGAAAACAACAACGACATCTTATCCGAAGGTGGTGGAAGCGACGTGGAGCAATTTGACCAACAAATATCAATTCCAACCGAAGAACCACAAGAAATTATAAAGAAACTAGAACATATTTTTTTCAAAATGTAATTTCTTTAATTGCAATTTTACTATGTCATTTGCAACTTTTGAACAACACAAAGTTGCAATTTTGACAATTGTATTTGTATTACAAAAAAATTATATTTCTAGTAAATAATATAAGAGGCACAAAAACAGTCTTGGGATGTTTTTATTACACTATCTTGTTCAATTATTGAGTTGTTTATATATATGCTATTTAAAAAAAAAATCCCGATCCCAGCCCGCTAGGACTGCTACCCTTTTCCAACGGGACCGGAACCGGGATGGGACAGCGGCGAATCCCGCCAATCCCGTGTACCGATCCCGCCCCACCTCCACGTCCCGCCCCGCCCCAATCCCGCCAAGCCCGCCCCGCCCCGTTGGCCACCCCTAATAGAGAGTGACCAAAGTGAGAATATTAACACAGTCTAAAAAGTATTAAATCTCTCTCACTAAAGGTTCATTAAAGGAGGAGTGTAGTGGAAGTTTCACTTCTACGAGAAAGAAGAGCAAAGAATATAAAAAAAAAACAAGGAGAAAATATATATTAACAAGTTTTCATCAAGGAAATAGGTCAAAGAACTTGATTTTTATGACCCTTAGGTATGAATCCTTTCTCAAACATATAAGTTGCTTAAAATTTGCTTACACTGCCATGTGTTGTAGACAATGTTCCCGGTGTCAAAAAGGAAAAATCCTGAGGAACAGCCCTGATCACGCACAAAATTAGTCCTAAAAAGGATAAGTGGTCGCTGCAAATATAATCTGATCTAAAAGTTCGGAGTCAAATCTCACAGAGAATTAATGTTAGTTATAACTGTTCAATATTACTAAGAAGACGAGTTCGAACAATATTTTGAGTTATAAAGATTAAGATTTTTTATTGCTAACTAATTAACTAACGAATAATAAAACAGTAAAAAATATCAACTAAAGAGGAAAAAGTTGGAAACAAGATTAAGGAGGCCTAGAGTTATGATTTCTCCAATTATCAGAATTCTTCTCACGACGTTATTTATAATCTCTTCGATTTATTCTCTATGGATTGTGAGCAATTCACTTATCGCAATTATCTCTCGATCAATTGTAGTAATTTTCTAGAGTTATTTTCTCGAACTAACCCTAGCTAGCAATTTCTCATCGCTCACTACGACTACGTCAAAGCTTCGTTATCTTAAACCCGCTTTTAAATCTACAATATTGATCTCTCATATACCTTAGGAGTGACGTTGTACAACAACTACCTAATTATGTATTCTTTCTCAAGCAACACATAATAAATAGGCTCAGTCAATCGATGGTCATTCAATCAACTAAAATAAGCACGTAGTTGAACAAGTAGAAAAAAAATCCAATGACTCAATTATATAAAAACGTAACAAGAATTCATCCTACAAGAGGTTTCATCAAAACCCTAGATAGAGAATTAGCTACTCATAAAAGTATGTGAAAACACAATACTAAAATTCATAACCCACAATAAAAATAAGAAAAAGAAAGAAAAAACTCGTTGCCGAATCTTTCTCCTTGCATCATGACGGCTCCTTAGGTTGAATCCCCCCAAATATAATGTGTCTATGGTGTATTTAAATGACCTAGATTGTGTAGAGAATCAAATAACCTCATTTGGAAAACTTTTCTAGGATCGTCTGAGCTCTGCTTCGCTAGGATCACAGCCGAGCCCAGCCAGCCATAAATTTTCTCTTGTTTCTTGGCTCATCTATGAGCTTGCCTGGCGAGGATGTTGACGAGCCTTCTCAGGCATGTTTTTGACATGGCTCGTCAACTTCCTTGCCATTCCTTCGCTTTGCTGTTTTATACGAGGGCGAAACTTCTTGGCTCATCAAACTACTCGCAAGGCAAGCTCGGACATTCTCCGATCTTTATTTTCTTATCTAAACTTGCATCAAATAAGCTCTTTTCCAATCGCTTTCATCCAACGATCTTCCTACACATAGAAAATACGTAATAAGCTTAAAGTAATATAATTTGTACTCAAACGACGATAAAAGTACTAAGAAGTGAGGCAAAATAATGACTAAATATATGCATTTTTGGCCGAACATCACCATCCCACACTTAGACTTTTGCTAGTCCTCGAGCAAGTTTAAAAATTCAAATCATGGCAAAGAACAACTTTCAAGCATACTCGTGCATCACAACTAATGAGAATGGTTTATATCAACATTTAAAAACTAGCATATGCATATAAACACATTTCTTTAATCTTTTCATGCCAAGACTATTTAAAAATTTCAAATGATCTCTCCTAACATCTTAGCCTCGAAGATTGACTTTTTTTCTATTTAATTCTTAACTTGCTTTATACTCCAACTTAAGAACCAAGTACCTCACATATCTTTTGCGAATCATGTGCCCTCACTAATCGAACCAAGAGAAAAATCAGCCCATACACTCAAATAAAATCCAGATGTATTTTAAGGACTCACATATAGAAAGAATTCTCTCTCCCTCAAAGAAAAATCATGTGTATCCCAAGATCGTACCATAGGATTTCCCGTAGTGTAGGACTCAACTAATCTAAGCCTGCCAAATCTAAGATCAAGTATGACTTTTATACAGAACAACACTTTACTTTCAAGCGCATACTTCTTATAGCCCAAATTCACAAGACTTCCTTTATTTTTAGCCTATCACACATAAATAATTTCACTAGCTAATAACAAACTAATAGTCTTTTTCTATTTTTTCTGCTTTTTTTCCAGCTAATGAAACAATTCTTTTCTTCAATTCTTTTCTTTAGTTCCACTCAAAAGCTATCCATGTTCCCAACTTACTTTTTATAGCGCTTATTCTTGCAAATTAAGTGCTTTCAGAAGTAAAGGTTAAAAAGGAATCAATTAAGAATAAAAGGATATAGGCTTGTAATGTGGGTGCCGCCGAAAAGGCTTATAGGCTCAAAAGGGCTTACTAGAAATATTATTAATACTGGTACACAAAAAAGATAAAAGGACTAATCAAAGAAATGCCTTTGTCATCTTCTAAATTTATCACGACTTATTTATTTCGCTTTGACCATACACAGGGCAAGTTCTAGACTAACAAGAGACAACACATATTATCATCTAAACCTCACTTCACACAATGCACATGATCCACTTCAGATAGTTCAGTCATGACTCTCAAGCTAAAGCAATAGGGCACAATCAATAAATATAATTCAAGCATATGAGGTAATAATAAAAGTAAAAAATCTAGCATGAAGCGTAAAACAAAATCACAAAAATTCTCAAGGCATCTAAAAAAAGTGAACAATAGAGTTGCTCAGCCCTAAACCCCAACATAAAATATGTCACACAGTTTACGACACTAAATCTCTTCATTTCCTTATTTGCTTGTTCATCCTACAGACTAATCCCATAACTAAAATAGCACAATAAACTACCAAACAATCCCCCACCCCACACTTAAAATTGTGTATTATCTCCAATGTACAATATAAATAGAAGATGGTAAAACAGACTCCCTGGTAGGTCAAAGGATGTAGAATATCATCGTCCGGGGTACTCAGACTTCCCCCAATAAGATATGATTCTTTGTGCGGGTACCTCATAGTTAGTTCCAACTTTATGGCTTGCTTTTGCATCATTCCAATGGCTTTGTTTTCATGCTCAAACTCCTACAAAAATAAAAAAACACTACAAAAAAATAACATAATAAAAATAAAATAAAGCAGTAACATTGGGTTGCCTCCCAACAAGCGCCTGATTTAACGTCGTGGTACGATTGAACTTATGAATTTGTACCCCCAATACAAATTGTTATGATATCAATATTTTCACATATTCAGATCTCATGCCAGTTCAACACTATATCCATGTCGGCCAGTATTCATGTTCCATGTTTATGCTCATCATGTTCATGTAATCGTGTCGTGTTCACGCTCATGTTTCAGTACTCATGTCATTCGTGCCTACGAATTCTATCTCAAATACCATGTATAATATTCATGTATTAACTCATTTTAATATTTGTGTGCTCATATCAGACCGGAATTCATGACAGTTAGTATTCACGTATTCATGTCAGTTCGGTATTTATGTTAGCCACATTCATATTTCAATTATCTTGTTATGTTATGTCACACGTATCACGATGCCCTGTGAGGCTGGTGTTGTGCTCTGGTTAGCTGACACGTGTTTGAGAAATGTTGGGATAGTCCTATCCACAAAGAAAACCCTGTTGAAATTTCTGTATAATTCCAGAGTTAGTCTCACTTCTAGCCACGACCATCATTCGAAGACAAATGATCCATGTCTCATGTTTCATGTTTATGTATTCATTATTTACGTCTCATGTCCCCTTGTTCATGTTTTCATGTAATCATATCATTTCAGTGCCCATGATCTATGTCGTGTTACTTCACGTTCATGTACTCATGCCATGTCCAGTTTCATTCTTAACCATGACCCATCATTAGAGGATGAATGATCCCAAAGGGGAGATATTGTAACACATCATACATTCAATTTAAACCATGATCATGATTTAGGAGTTTAGGAAATCAAGACGGGAAGTTAAAGTTGAAAAACCTATTTTAGTTCCGAAATTTCAGTTTTGCGCCTGAATTAGATGGACCGTAGAATTTATTACGGAACGTCGAATATGACCATACAAATCACCATTGAATTTGATGATGTATGGTGGGATTATACGGACCGTATAAACATATATGGACCATCCTTTTCTATTGTAACGTTTCCCTCAACTTATGGAAGTCACTGGAAATTGGAACTTGGAACTTGGGTGATGGTCCGGAGTACAAAATTATACGGTCCGTAACCAGACCGTAAAAAACGTTATGGACCGTACAATATGGTCGTAAAACCTCGACTGAAACAATATAAATATACAGACTTAGTTCTAAAAATTAGTTTTCTTATTTTTTCAAGCCCTAGAACAAAGCCCTCTCCTCCCATCATTCTCATAACTCAAGGTAACTCATTTCCAGGTATTTTCTCGCGATTCTAATCAAATACACTCAATTTCTAAGTGAAATTCATTGTTTCTAATTTAGGATTTTCAAGAAAACCCAACCCAAGAGATTAAAGTTCAAGATTTGGATTTCTTCTTTAAAGTTCAGATTTTTATTATAAGTATTGAAGTGATTAAGGTATGTAGAGTTTCTATTCACGTGTGGGAACATTATTGTTCTTCCCCACGCCTCTTTTAATTCATGAAACATGAATTTCCATAAACATAGGGTTTCTACTTTAATTCATGATGACCCTAAGTTACATATACCATGACATACAATGTTCGTATTAATAACTCGTTATTGTATTCTTGATATTCCATTATGGTTATTGGGAATCCGTTCATAATCCATGAATACCCATGCTTTGCACTCCATGAGTTGTTAAATGCAAAATATGAACTGTTATGCTTATTTTCATGAAAATCTACTGCTTTTCATGTTTTCATACAAGTTATACTATATACTTATATTCATGCTATATGATATTCAAGAATCATGTTTACAAGCCATGTTTAAACACGAGTCATAATCACATATTAATCAATTCCATGAATTCTACATGTTTTCATATGTTCATGCAAAGTATATTATGTATTTATGTTCATGATATATCTTATACTTATTAACTATGTTTACAAGTCATGATTATACAAATTATGGGCTCAGATGCCATTTATATTCATGTTCATATTTTTTGGAGTATCATAGGGTTACCGAGAAGGCTCAGGCAGCCTGAAACTACATATGCCAACGTAGGGTAAGGGTCGATCTGCCCAGATTAGGACGACACCTTCACACAATGGAATTGGATCCTTTCATGTCATGCTTATGTCTATACCCTGGCAAGGTGTGGGGCTGCTCTGCTGGTCGGGCCAAGTACCAGACTCCAAGTACCCACATGGTGATTTCATATTATCGGTTATACTACGGCTCTCCCACAAGATATATATATATATATATATGTACTTAAAATGTTTTTACTCACGTTATAAACTTATTCATGTCAAATGATGTTCATGCTCATGTTCAGGTTACAACTTCAGTTTCAGTTCTTATTATTTCATGTGTCTGCTTATTCTTTTAGTTGCTTTACATACAATACAATTCAAATGTACTTATATCCCTTTTTGTTCGGGGCTTACACTTCACAGTGCATGTACTGAGTTTCAGGACGACAGATCTGCTCATTAAGATTTCATCAATATCAGCTATTGGTGAGTCCTATTTCATCTGGGGTGTCAGTTTGATTATCTTTATATTATGCATCACAGTAGAGGTAAGCCAGGGCCTTATCCTGGTAAAATAATTTTGCAGTCCGACTCATGTTCCAGAGTTTCATATACTAGTTTTAGCATGCCATGAATAGTTAGACTTACTATTTTTTTCAGATAATTCCGCTATTATATTTCAGACTATCATTTCAGTATCCAGCTTTACTTGTTTTAAATCATTGTTATTGCATGCTTTTGATGCCCATGTTGATTCAGCCAGGGCCAACCACGATCTTTAAATAGATCAACCACGATCTTTAAATAGAATCAAGTAAGGTCTCAACTTGCGTGATTTGAAGTCCGAAACTCAAGCGATCATCACACGACCTTGCCCTCCTTCAAAGCCTCTTAGTCCTAAATTGTCTAAATACGTAGCTCTATGTAAGTATACGAGTTCGCAGACACTCATATTGCTATAATAACAATTTGGGTCCAAATAATCACCTAAAAAGTCAATCTCGAGCTCCGAAGATCAAAACTATAATTTTATCACAAGATCGGATTCAATCTAGTCAAAAGTATGCTTAAAGAAAAAAAATCAAGAAAAGTGTGATATTTTCTTTTTTATTTTTCAAAGAATATAAAAATCCTTCAATATATATATACTTTCTTTTATGTCGTCCAAATTAAAGACAAAATCACATGTTTTCTGGTAGTTAATGTGAGAGTACAAAAAATCAAAAGATTGTTTTGGATAAAGAAAAAGAGTTCTCTTCTTTATGACCTTTAGTTGCTAATAAATTTTGTAGAGGAGCTGCTCTGCCGAATGATTTTTTGTTGCCAAAAAAATATGTACTATTTTATTCTGCAAAGTTTAATTTCTCAATACATGGCTAATTACTTAAGTGTTTTTATTTGTGAAAATTAATATGTTTAAGATGAGAAATAAATTGAAATAATTTGTATAAAAGGCGCGCGAACTGTTTTACTAGTTGATAAGTATGCTAGAGTTTTTGAGTAGAAGAATCAACACGGAAGCAAATGCAATTGAAAAGAATAAGAAGAGAAAAAGAGAAAGATAATGCCAATGATTATTACCTATAATAATAATATAAGTTTGAGACTTCACCTCACTGATCTATATAAGACGGCATGATTCAGCTCTGAGGTTTTATTCTATTGTGTATTTTTTTCCTTCCACCCAATTAAACTCTATAATACTTGTATATATATTGTTTTAAATTATTGGTGTTGTTCATATTATGCATTATTTACCCTTTGCAACGTCAGAACTAGGACAAATTTCATCGAATTTGACTTCAAAAAAGAAAACTCATTTAAATATTAGCATTATTAGTCTCTATGTTACCTAATTAAGAAAATATTAAATACTCCAAGGAAATTAATCCCCGCCATTCATTTCTACCACTATATGACGACAATTCCACATAGGATGCCCCTTAAGCTTCCTTGTCCGCTCCACTAAGACGTCGTCTAATCATTATTTAACAACACCAATGAACAAATCACATGATTAATTAATTTCACTGAGCCAAAGAGATTGTCACCATATAAACAAAGTCATTGCAACAATTTAAAATAAAGGCAGCTAATTAGATTCTTGTTGTTTGTACCGTTGATGGAAACTCATCGAGATTTGCCCACAAAGGCCATCAGTTTTTGCTTACTTCCATCAGAGCTCATCCAATATATAATCCTTCAGCTTGCCTTGCCGGAGATTATCCGACTTAAATCTGTCAATAAGTCCATTTTTTCTATTATTTCTGATGGGGATTTCGTTCGCAACTACAATCTTCAATCAAGCTCTGCCACGTGGCTATTCCTCTACAAGAAACGGTGGCGCCGTGAAGCCATTCTCTACGGCTTCGCGGATTGTTCCAACCGGTGGTTCAACATATTGATCTCCGATTTGTTGAAACAAGTGGTTCCACCAGGTGAAGATGTCTATTTTTTGACTGCTGCTGGTAATATATTCCTCTTCGCTCTGAATAACAGTCAGGAAGTTATTTCAGTTGATATTATGATTAGAATGGTGAAAAAGATCCCTCCAAGTCCGTTAGGTCCATGTGGTACATCATCATGGCGAAGATCCGGTATGAAATTACTCTCTTGCCCATATAATTCCGAGCATTTTCGATTTTTGTTTGCTGAATTACATGAAAGTCGTCCAACTTTATTTGAATATGATTCAAGAGTTGAAAGATGGAAATTTACCCAAGCAAGAGAGGTTACCCAAGAGTTGAGAGATGACTTTATTTTCCTAAGTGCATCTAATGGACGAAACGGAAGTGTTATCATAGGCGTGCTATCTCAATGCAACAGCAGTCCAGTTGTCATCCGACCAACATTCATCACACGAGGGAACGAGGAAGATCAATTAGCCGTTGGATTTAGTTGGGGGAATGCCATCGATCTGTTACACGTGTACGGTGATGGGAATATGATGACTATTAGATCAGACAAAGTGAATAAAACAGTTAGAAAGATAAAGAGAATAGAGTTATGGGGGTTGAGCAAAAATGGGAGGCATTGGGAATTCGTATCAAGGGCACCAAATGAGTTAATTGATAAAATAAGCAAGCCATATGGTGCTATGATGGGGTGTATGCAAAAAACGCAAGGCATAACAAGGGCAATATTGATGACCAATCTTGAGGGTACATGGGAAACAATTTGGTTAAGCTATAACAAAAAGGACAACCGCTGGGCGTGGCTTCCATTACCTGATTGCAACATGAAGGGCTCAAACCTGGCTGGAGTCACATTCTCCTCTGGTTTAACCTTGTCCTAGCTAGGATTATCATGTTCTAATTGCATTCTGAATCAATGTAATAGTTAAACCATACTGATCAAATGTCATATTTTTTATTAGTTTTTTTAAGCGATGCGCTTGTGCCTTGTCTCAATGAACATAAACCTTTTATGCACCACGTAAATAATTTTAAAAAATATGCTTGAATAATAAAATAAAACTTAAAAGAAATAACTCAAAAGTACCTACAAATAATAAATGTGAAATTATTGATCATGGTTTGCTAACTCACCAAATGAAGAAACCAAGATCATCTAAGCTACCCTTGATTTAATGACGCGCATAGTGAAGTCAACCTAGAATATAGCAATTAACTATTAGAGACTAAGGCTGGTCAGTGGGCCGAGACTAAGGCTGGCCGGGTCGGCCCGATCTCGGCTCGGTTCAGCCCCGGTCCCGCACCGACACCGACTTTTAAAAACAAACTGCGGTATCGGGACTCGAACTGGGACGGGACATGGTCCCCGGCCCGCCCAAGTGCCGCCAGGACAGACCCGGTCCCGCCCCCGATGATCTAGATGATACACCCACTAATGTAGATGACAACACACCCACTAGTGCACCTTCAACTGAAATGCCTCTTATTCCTCCTAATATGAGATGAGATCCAGCAAAACGACCATTAAAATCATATGCATAGACATTTTTTGATAGGAACGTAGAAAATCAAGTAGCTAGATGTAAAATTTGTAAAGATGTTTTAAAATTTAAAACTTGACAAGGTCACGGTGGGACGGGGGGTTTAATGAGACACGTAGCAAGGGCTCATCCAGCTAGGTATGCCCAATACGAGGCTTCAAAACCGGGTGCGCAAACGCCCGCTCCATCGGGACAAGGTTCACATATTGTCCCGGACGAAGTACATGGTCAAATTAACCCCACGACAGGGGGAATTGTAGGCCCTAATTACAATAAACATAGAGATAGAGAAGAAATAACAAAATTAGTTGTTGTGGAGGGTTTACCTTTTTCATTTCCTTCATCTCCCAGTTTTATTCATTACATTAGAGAAATGTATAATCCTGCATTTAACGATTTTTCTAGATCAACTGTTAAGAGAGATGTATTTAAATTTGCACATGAATATCAACAGTATTTATGTTATTCATTATATCATTTTAATGGCAAAGTGGCTATCACTTCTGATATAGGTCGTAGTACTAACGACCGTGATTATTCTTGATAACTTTGTCATTTGATAGATTATAAATGGTCTATGCAAAAACGTATCTTAGCGTATAGATATATAGATGATAGACACACTGGTACTTTTATTGCAGAAAATATTTATCAAGTGTGCTATTATTACAGAATAACTGATAAAATTATGACTATTACATTAGATAACGCTTCTTCTAACAATTATGCTATTACAATTTTAAAAAATAGTTTAACTCCATCTTTTCCAGATCATTTTCATATAAAATGTGTGTACCATATATATAACTTAGTTGTAAAGAATGGTCTATCACTTTTTGTAGACATTCTTAGTAAAATACAATTTGCTATAAACTTTATTTTTAAGAATAATAGAATACAACGAGAAAAAAATATAAAAACACTTGTCACGATTGCCAACTACCTTATAGAAAAATTTCAAAAGAAGTACCCATTAGGTGGAATTCTTTATACCAGCAACTACTTGTTGCTTATGACTATAGAAAACATATAACTTTATTTTTTAACTCTCATAATCAAAATCCAGCTGATATATTTTTTCAAGCAACAAAAGAATTTTCTGGTATATATTATCCTACTATTTCAACTATATTATTTTATATAGCTCTAATATTTTTACTGCTTAATGAATATATGGATAAATCAGCTTATAAGGTAGCTATTAAAAAAATGTTTATCAAAATAAAAAAATATTTATTTCTATTCTCACTATTTATATTATTGGTGTTGTATTAAATCCGACTATTAAAATAGACGGTACTAAATAACTTATTGAAACTATTTATGATTGTATAGCAGTACTACCACCTCCAAGTCCCAAAAATTCAAATCACCCACCACCTATTGAACAAACTAAAGAAGAAGTGTTGTCTAGCGTAGAAGACGAATGCAACAAAATATATAGGTTTTACCAACAAGAAAGTGCTAGCAACCTACCGACTTCCATACCATCTTCTTCTTTTCAATTCAATCTCACAAAAGACATGTTGTTTCTGCGGCTAGTATTGAAAGCCTCAAAAATAGAATGTGCGGCCGTAACGCTACTAACCAAATTAACGAGTTTGATATTTTTGTTTTGCAGGGTTTTGTACCGTACCAAGCAGTTCTCAATGAAGAAGGATGTAAAGACTTGCTGAAATACTGGATGGGGAATGAGAAGACTTTTCCGACACTTTCAATGATTGCCCGAGATGTTTTGAACATTCAAGCGTCATCAACGGCGTCTGGAAGCGCTTTTTCTGCCGGCAGATATCAAATAGGAGAGCACATACACTCATTAGCCGGAGACAGTTTGGAGATTGTAGTATTATTCAGAGATTGGATACGAGCGGAGCGGAGAAGGTGCGGTCAACCGGAGATCAACGAAGAAGTCGACGAAAACTACAACGAAATCTTATCCGAAGGTGGTGTAAGCAACATGGAGCAATTTGACCAACAAATACCAATTTCAACCGAAGAACCACCGGAAACTAGCAAGAAACTAGAACAACTTTTTTCAAAATGCTATTTTTTAATTGCAATTTTACTATGTAATTTACAACTTTTGAACAACATCACAAAGTTACAATTTTGACAATTGTATTTGTATTACAAAAAGAATCATGTCTATTAAATAATATGAGGCACAAAAACAGCTTTGGAATATTTTTATTACACTATCTTGTTTAATTACTGAGTTTTTTATATATATGTTATTTTTTAAATTAAGTGCAAAAAAAAAAAAAACCGCCACGACCCAATCCCGCCCGGATTCCGACGGGATCGGGATGGGACTTCGGCGAATTCCGCTCTGACCCAATCCCGCATGTCCCGACCCGACCCGACCTGATCCTGCCCCGACCGTCCCGAACCCGGCCCACTAGCCACCCCTATTACAGACTGTACTTAAAATGATAAATTTAACTGTATGCATACTCTTGTAAATTTTAGTTGGAATTATCAAATAAAAATAAGATATACAAAAGTTACCGTTAGACATTTGAATTTAAATATATATTATGATTCATCATGTTATTTTAGTGACCTAATATATTTAGTTAGTTTGATGTGATTTGTAATTGAATTACTGTGATTTAACAGGTGTGTATACCTCTTATTGAGTTGTACTACACATAAACGTCTTTAGTTACTACTAATTTTTGGATACGAACCCTTGTGACCACATGAATGGAATAAAAAAGAATACGAATGCTTAATATTAAAAAAGAGAAAAGAAAAGGAGTCGATTATTTTTTCTTTTTGTCATAAAAGATTACTTCTAATATATTAGGTAATTAAAGATATACATGGAATGACATGTTCGTTGGACAAGTCTTCAGTAAAAATCCAAAGAGCTCCAGCTTGCTGGTGAAAGGTTCTTGCATGTACCCTAGGGTCGCAGGTTCGAATCCCCTCAATGGATATCGTCCTCCGGGGCATATACCTTGTGGTAAATCTTGGGCGCTAAAAGTCGCGCGGGCATGTTGTAGTGTGGGTTCAATCCCCGCCAAGCCGAAAGAGGGGGTCAACCTTGTAGCATTGATCCGTTGGACGCAAACAGACACTGACCACGAGGTGCACATCCCGCGATTTACCTGGTGGTGGGGTGCTGAAGCACCGATCCCATCATCCCCAGGAGTCTAGTACCAGTACTTGTATAGGTGCTAGCGATAGGGAGGCACAAGTCGCCTCGAGACCTGGGTTAACCAAAAAAAAGTCTTCAGTAAAAGAAAATACATCCCTATAAGGGTAGCTAGTACTAGTACTAAATGTTTGTATGGGCTAAGTTAGGGGCTTTACAAAATCTGATACATCAAAAGACAAAAGATGATGAGGATTCAAAAAAATTTGTTTTAGCCCCTTGAGTAACTAATAAAGTTGTTGCCATGTGACCAGGAGGTCATGGGTTCAAGCCGTGAAAATAACCTCTTGCAGAAATGTGAGGTAAGACTGTGTACAATAGACGGCCCTTATGGTCCGACCCTTCTCCGAACCCCACACATAGAGAGATTTTAGTGCATCGGACTGTCTTTTTTTAGCCCCTTGTGCATTTTCATGGTGAAAATCTTGTTGTTGTGATACTCATGTTGTATATAGTTCCTTCATTTAGCTGGAAAACTCCTTATTAGGTTAAAACAAAAAATCTTCTCTACAATTTCTCTCTCTACAATTTCTCTCTCTACGATTACTCTATCCAACGGTAACCTTCAATGGTTAAAAAAATCATAAGCCTCCAATGGAGAGGGCGTTCGAAAGTGAGTCGGTGCATCCTGAACGCACACCAGATCCTCCATCAAAGGCGACCCCCCAGATGAAAAAGCCCTGAAAAATAATTACTTGAAAGCAGTAGTCGGCCCTGGGACCCTAGCAACATGTCCCGGAAAGACTTTGTTATAGCTAAAATTACCAACCACGATAGAATTTCGGCAGTCATCTTTGATGCTGGCGACTATTACAGCATTATGGCAGAGGAATGTAAGTACACAATCAATGGAAGATTTTTTAAAACTAGGCCCCAAATTGAGAAGATTCGAGCGATTGTAAAAGAAATAATTTCAATCAAGGGATCGATCAAATTGGAGTCTATGACAATAAAAATGTCTTTATTGATGTTGACAGCTGAAGTATAACATGGAACCTAAATGCTCTACATCAGGTACCACAATTCAGAGAATATGGAATGCCTAAATAGAGTCCTAAGGTGAATCACCTAGCCTATGCAAATGATATGATTATATTTTCCTCGTCAGATCTATTTTTTACCATAGATTATATCGATATTGAGGAAATATGAGAAGACTTCTTGTCAGAAGATTAATAAAGAGAAGAGTTTTGTATATATGCATCATAAAGTCCCAGGAGACATCATTATTGTAGTGGAGGTTGCTACTAGAACAGGAAGAAAGAATTTCCCTTTCACATATTTAGTGTGTCTTTTACGGTAAAAGAATGAAGAATTTTTACAATGTCATTCTAGTAAAGATCATGAATAGGTTACAATCTTCAAAGGGGAAGATGCTATCTTTGGAGGTAGCGCAATTCCTGAGTCAATTGAGTGAGTTTTGGATCACATTAGTAAAATTATACTTCTTTCGTCCTAATTAATGTGATGTACTTTTATATGGCACACACTTTAAGAAATAAATGAAGACTTTTGAATCTTATGATCTAAAATAAATCAAAGATATTTGTGTGGTTATAGATTAACTCATTTTACGTAAAATGTGAAGTTTAAAGTTAAATAATTGTCAAATAAGAAAATATGTCATTTTTTTTACTGACTAAAAAGAAATGTGAGTCATTCTTTTTTGGACAGACGGAGTAAATTTTTGAGTTAAGAAATTTGAGAAGTTTGATCAAAGTCAACATTTGATTCGGGTCCCAAGGAGTTCAGATTTGATTAGGGTCTCCGGTGAAAGGACCATCTCCTGCAACTCTCAAACCCTACTTCGCAGCTCTAAAAAGGTACATCCCTCTCCCCTCTTTCTTTCTGTATTTCTTTTACTTTCCTTCAATTTTAAATTAATATACCTATATGTATAGTGAAAATGCTAAATTATGTGTATTTCTTTCTTATATGCTAATATGAATAAGACTTAAATGATTTGTTCTTGGGTTCATAAGAATTTTATAATCTTGTTGTTGTTTCTGCTTGTATGTTCTTTCTGCTTGTTGTTACTATCTCTTTTTCTTCTTTACTTGATCCAAAGGTCTATCAAAAACATCTCTACCTTCGCAAGGTAGGGTTCCCAAGCCTCCACCTGTGAGATTAGATTGGGTTTATTGTTGTAGTTGTTGTACTAATATCTAATCAATAGAAGTCCTTGGAATGTTTGCTTAACCATGGTTTAATCCTTAATCAGAACTTCTAGATTCAGAGACGGTCTAGAGGTTTTGATTCATGGAGAATAAAGGGATTGCGACTCTGTAGCTATTTTCATATATGAATTCAAATTTCTTGTATCGGCTTCTCATTTATGTAAATCCTTAATCCATGAATATGGCTGATTCCCAACTGGAAAACATTTAAAAGCGGGTTACTGCTTTCTTTTTGAAAGTATACACTATATATACGGATTTGGAGCCTTGTGTATACCATGTATATCACGGAAATCTATGACAAATGGGAGACCGTGATATACACGGTATACACAACCGTGTATATCACTATGTTTGGTAAATAGGTTTTTGTATGTAATTAGCATTGTACACTTACCATAATTGTAGAATTCATGTACAAATAGAATATGATTTTGGGAGTAGAATAGGAATAAGATTTTCCATATTATGGAAATTGTAATTTGTATATATACTCATTCATTAATGAAAAGAATCAAGGAATTATTTCTTTTATGGTATCAGAAGTCTGGGTCTAGCTTCTACCAATTTTTTTTTCTCTTTCGTTGCTCGGTTTTCGTGTCCTTTCTCGGAATATGTACCCCTCACCTCCTCTCTTCCCAATTTTTCTTCCAAATCCCTCATTCACCTTTTGTTCTTTCGTTATGTCTACGTCAAAGAACATGTTTCATCCTGTCATAACTGTTTCCAACATTAAGAACCACGTCCATATTGTTCTTGAGATGGAAAACGTCCAATATGCGACGTGGGCAGAATTGTTCAAAATTCACGCAATCTCACATCAAGTCTTCCATCACATAATTCCTCCCACTGTCCCTACACCCGCGGAGGATCCTCAGTTATGGATCACTCTTGATGCTACCGTCCTTCACTTAATTTACTCCACTATTTCTACCGACCTTTTACAGACGATCATTGAACCAGACACTACGGCTATGGCTACCTGGAATAGATTGCGTGATATTTTTCAGGATAACCAACATTCCCGAGTTGTTACTCTTGATCAAGAACTTTCACAAGTCAGTATGGAAATTTTTTTGAATGTTTCAGTTTATTGTAAACGGCTCAAGAAATTGGCGGACCAACTCTGTAACGTTGGAGCGTCTGTTACCAATAATCGTCTTGTTCTACAAATGGTTGCAGGCCTATCTGAGGCCTTTAATGGAGTTGTGACTCTCCTCCGTCAAAGTAATCCACTTCCCCGTTTTTATCAAGCCCGTCCGATGATCACGTTAGATGAAGCCGACTTGGAAAAAAAGGCGGCTACCGGCGCAAGTTCCGTGGTGATGATGACTTCATCCGATAATTCTCACGGTTTTGTTGACAATTCGGGCCAAAACCGTAATCACAGTGGCGATAAAAGGAATCGTAAACATAATGACAAAAATCGCGGTGGCACTTGTGGTGGTAGGGAAGGCCAAAACCGTGGCAGTGGGCCGTATGCCAACTGGTCCCAGTCATGGACCCCTGGCAGTGGGGCTGGGCCAGTGGCCATTGGCCCAACATCCCCTATTTTCCCCAGCCCATACCCGGGAAACTAGACCCAGTTCCAGCAACAAGCCAGGACCAATTTCTCAGGTCCATCAATTGGGCACAAATTCGCTTCTGGGCCGGGCCAGCAAGCTGGTTTGCTTGGGCCTCGGCCCCCGCAGATGTTCCAAGCAGTGGTTCCCACACCAACTCCGACAGATATTGAGGCCACAATGCATACGCTCGGATTAAATCCTCCAGACATGAATTGGTACATGGACACCGACGCCACTTCTCACATGACGTCTGACCAATGTACTATCTCGTCTTATTCCAATCATGACATACAAATTATGTATCAGATATACTTAGTATATCAGATGTATATATCATTCATGTTGCTATGCCATGATTGCTTGTTGGGTTTAGCTCACTTATGTCAATTCTCCCACCTTCATTTCATGATTATAACGATTGGGCTTAGCTTGTTTATTTTGTCCCTTCTTATTTAATTTTTGCCTGCGCATTAGTTATTGGGCTGAGTCCCCATACCTGCTTCTTCATGTCATTATGTTTGTTTTGCGCTTGTGTCACGACCCGACCCGACGGGCCGCGATTAACCGCCCTAATGACGTCATTATACTAACCTGTCACACATAATCCAACTAACCCTTAATGAGTCTGAAATCCGGCAGCATAACGTTGCAATAACAACATATGCCAGGGTAGGCAAGCCGACAAGGCTGCCTTTACCCAAGAATGTACCTGCCTCCTGAGGAGTCACAACTAGCCAACACAATATAACAGGCAAGCCGACAAGGCTGCCAACAAATAATATCACATATACACGGGAACACCCCCAACATAGAGTATAATAATATGGCTGACCGAAACAGATTTCTGACCCTTACACCAGTGCAACCCACAACTGTCTACAGACCTCTACAAGAAGGATAACGACATATGACGGGACAGGGCCCCGTCGTGCCCCTAAATATACATAAATCAAAAGGATATGGTTCCGTACAAAAATGGTAAAGCTCTAAATCAAAGGAGCTCCCCAAACAGCTGCGCAGGAACCTAAACCGGAGGATCACCAAACTGAGCACTTGTACCTGCGGGCATGAATGCAGCCCCCCGAGGAAAGGGGGGTCAGTATGAAATAATGTACTGAGTATGTAAACATGAAATACTGCAAATGAGATCATAAGTAGCCAATGGATAACAAGAGATCAGTATAAAAAATCAGGATTCCAATCCAACTGTGCCATAACAATAGAAGTCAGTCGCCTTATAAAAATGAGAGTCAAGTCAGGAAAACATGAGTGCATGTCCATATACACACACATATATATATATATATATATATATATATATGTAACATAACCCGGGCCACTAGTGCGGGACTCGGTGGAATCATATCATAACCTGGCCCATACTGGGACTCGGTAAAGTCATATCTCATCTATGGATCCATCCTACGTAACCCGACCCTCTACTGAGGGTCTCGGTGAAAAATGCAAGGCAGTGCACGAACGTAACCCGGCCCGGGACTCGGTGAGGTGAAGTAGTAACACTTAGCACGAGTAGATATCATGAATAACCATATGCAAGTAAAAATTATCATCTGACTCTCAATAAAATCATTGTAATAATGTCATAATAAACTCTTTGGTGAAAAATCATAGGCACTTCTCATAACAATCCTCTTTAGAATTTAACTGTATAAGAATCAAGTACGTCCGTCGTACCTTCATTAAATAAAAATCATGCCAAAGAAAGAAAGAATAGTTCACATACCTCTTAGACGAACTAATCAACTCTATATTAGAGTACGTCTCGATTTAGAACTTCAACCTATAATAATGGTAATACGTTCGTCAATTCTATGATCGCTAGCATACTTTATATCGAATAACGACTTCTTATTTTATAAAAATTCGGGCAGCACTTCCCCTGTTTATACATGTGTCCACAACTTCCAAACGAGGCTAATAATATCAATAAACAAGCACCAATTAAGGGCACAACCAAGACAACAATAAAGGGAATTTACACACCCACTTCTCATGTAAATTTAGCCTCTTAATCCACCTTAAAAATAGCCCACAAAACAGCCCATGTTCCAACAACAACGAGGGTAGAATGTGAAGCATTTCTATACATTTCTACACCCTTATTCCTTTAGGACTTACCTTAGCAATTACCACACTTAAAAATGCATAATGGTGACTAAATTTTCAGAATTATAACACCACAAAACAGCCCGTATACATCACAACATGTCCAACAATTTCATGCAAGTTATTGGCCACAACATGTCATAATTCCATAACTCTTATCTTACTTCCTATAATCCAATTTCGGATTTCAATACTTCCATATAACTAATTCCAACTAAATCTCAACGTTTCCGTTCAATTTCATCATGCAATTAGTGATAATAATAACAACAATAATCAATGAATCCAACAACACCAAAATCTGTCCCAAATTGGCAAGTAGCCCAAAATTGTCACATGCAATGCTTAAATTCCAATTCTTCCTTAACACAAATTCATTACCTTAATTCTAACAACATGCATTCCAATTATATCATAGAAAGAAGAATTTTTATACCTCAAATTCGTCCAAACAGTCCGCAAATTTTCTGCCCACTGTTTGTCCGAAAATCCCCACTATTTTATAATTTTTCTCCTCCTTTTTGTTCACTTCTTCAACTCCAATTGACATGCAAGTGCTCTACAATGTTAAGCCATCATCCCTACACGTTTTTCTTCCAAAATTTCATCCCAAAAATCTCAATTTTTCTGGGCAGATTTCGGCCAAGCAGTGGCTGTTTTTCCACTGTTTTTGGTTTTGTTTTGCTTCTAATATTTGGTGAAAAATGTAGTCTAGGAAGAGAAGATAAAAACATTAATTTTGGTTATGGGTGGAGGGTGATTTTCGGATGAGTGTAGAAGAGAGAATGAGAAGAGAGTTATTTTTTTGTTTAAGTGTAGAAGAAGATGAAGAGGTAAGTGTAAGTTTATAACAAAAAAATCTGATTTTCTCTTTACACTTTGGCCCCCAAGTTCTTCAATTAGTAAATCTCAAACCCACTTCTTTTAATTCCCGAGAATTTCATAAGCCTCCTATCCTCAATGTCATAATTATTTTTAATACAATACTATTCCATAACTCCATTGGAATAAATTCAACTACTAGGATTAATTCTCGTCGTCACGTGTATAGCACTAAAGAAAAATTATTCCGGGATAACATCCGTTTATACACTAATTTCTCGTATTAACATATGTAAGCGTTCCTTATATTCAATATCCGAATCTTGCTTCCTTAATGACGTTCTTAATTATCGTCTTAATCTTACGAGGTGTAACATACTTCCCTCCTCAGAAACAT
This sequence comes from Anisodus acutangulus, assembly GCA_029783415.1. NCBI lineage: Eukaryota > Viridiplantae > Streptophyta > Magnoliopsida > Solanales > Solanaceae > Anisodus > Anisodus acutangulus. The sequence continues at coordinate 29,877,760 of CM056507.1, read as the reverse complement.
TCGTTCTCGAATGTTCATAATAAGTCTAATGCTAGAAAAATTTCGCCAGAGTCTCCTTTATAACTATGCCTATCCGCCTATATTCAACCAACCAACAGATGCCACACGGGGCCACAATATATCACACATATGCCATTCACCAATTACAATAATCAAATGGGGAGTTGAATTGAATTACCTGGAGGCACAGGAAACAAATGAGGATACTTCTTCTTCATCTCATCCTCTGCCTCCCAAGTCATTTCCTCCCTATTGTGGTTCCTCCACAATACCTTGACGGAAGCCACATCATTCGTCCGTAATCTCCTGACCTGTCGAACAAGTATGGCTACGAGGCTTTCCTCGTAGGACAACTCCTCTGTCACCTGGACGCCATCTACTGGGAAGACTCTGGAAGGATCACCAATACACTTACGCAACATAGATACATGGAAGACTGGATGTACTACTTCTAAATCAGGCGGTAGATCCAACTCATAGGCAACCTTGCATATCCTACGAATGATCTGGTAAGGCCCAATGTACCTTGGGCTAAACTTCCCTTTCTTGCCAAACCTCATCACACCCTTCATGGGTGACACCTTTAGGAACACCCAATCATCAACCTGAAACTCTAAGTGTCGACGTCGATTATCAGCATATGACTTCGCCGACTGTGCTGCTAATAACCTCTCCTGAATGAGTTTCACCTTATCAACAGCTTGCTGAACCATGTCTGGGCCGATCAACTTAGTCTCACCTACATCAAACCAACCAATAGGTGACCTGCACTTCCTCCCATATAAAGCCTCATACGGTGCCATCTGGATGCTAGAATGGTAGCTGTTGTTATAAGCAAACTCAATGAGTGGTAAATGGTCATCCCAACTATCTCTGAAGTCAATAATACAGGCCCTCAACATATCCTCTAATGTCTGGATCGTACGCTCTGCCTGCCCGTCCGTCTGAGGGTGAAATGATGTGCTGAGACTCACTTGTGTCCCCAATCCCTTCTGGAGTGATCTCTAGAAGTTAGCTGTAAACTGAGCTCCTCGGTCTGATATAATAGATGTGGGAACCCCATGCAGTCTCACTATCTCCCTGATGTACAGCCTAACATAGTCCTCAGCTGAGTAAGTAGTCCTCACTGGAAGAAAATGGGTTGATTTCGTCAGCCTATCCACGATAACCAATAAGGAATCACACTTCCGCTGAGTGCGAGGTAAGCCTGTAATGAAGTCCATATTGATCACTTCCTACTTCCAAGTCGGGATCTCAATCTTCTGTAATAATCCACCAGGCTTCTGATGTTCAACCTTAACCTGCTGACAATTCGGGCACTGGGCAACAAATTCTGCTATGTCTCTTTTCATGCCATCCCACCAATACAAGCATCTAAGGTCATGGTACATCTTCGTCGATCCTGGATGAATGGAATAACGGGCATTGTGTGCCTTCCCCATAACCTGCTGTCGTAGCCCTACAACATCAGGTACACATAATCTGCCCTCATACCTCAGCACATCATCAGGTGTAACCTCAAATAGAGTCTTTCCCTTTCGGAGAGCCCAGAACAGGATCCTTATACTGACGTCTCTTTACCTCTTCCACGATAGAGGACTCCGCAACATCCCGAACAAGAATCCCGCTATCTCCCGAATCCGCCAACCGGACTCCAAGACTCGCTAGCCTATGTATCTCACGAACCATCTTCCTTCTGTCTGGCTGCACATCCGTCAAGCTACCCATGGATCTACGGCCAAGAGCATCTGCCACGAAATTGGCTTTTCCCGGGTGGTACAAGATATCAACATCATAGTCCTTTAGCAACTCTAACCACCGCCTCTGCCGTAGGTTCAACTCCTTCTGCTTAAAGATATATTGGAGACTCTTGTGATCCGTATAAATATCAACATGAATCCCATACAAATAATGTCTCCAAATCTTCAAGGCATGAATCACCGCTAGCTCCAAATCATGAGTGGGATAATTCTTTTCATGCTTTCGAGCCGTCGGGAGGCATAAGCTATGACTTTGCCATGCCGCATCAACACACAACCTAGCCCAATGCTCAAGCATCACAATAAATGACATAACCATCCGGTCCCTCAGAAGAGTCGAATCGAGCCGTAGTCAATTTATCCTTCAACAATGAAATCGTGCTCACAAGCATCCGCCCATCGAAACTTAGTCGCTCGGGTTAGCCTAGTCAAAGGCACCGAGATCGAGGCAAACTTCTCCACAAACCTTCAGAATACCTGCTAGCCCCGTAAAACCGCATACCTCAAGAGGTGTCGTAGGTCCGCCAAGTCTTCACCGCCTCAATCTTCTCGTATCCACCCGAATACCATTAGCCCCAATAATATGCCCCAAGAATGCCACCGAAGTCAACCAGAACTCACACTTGGAAAACTTGGCATACAACTGCTGGTGCTGGAGGACCCTAAGTACCGTCCTCAAATGGTTGGTGATGCTCCTGCTCAACGAGAATAAACCAGGATATCATCAATGAATACAATGACGAACATGTCTAAGAACGGCCTGAATACCCGCTCATCAAATCCATAAACATTGCTGGAGCATTGGTCACCCAAAAGACATCACCCTAAACTCATAATGTCCATATCGGGTTCAATCTTTGTCTTTGGAATATCCGCCTCCCTTACCCGCACTGATGATAACCTCGACCGCAAGTCTATCTTTGAGAAGCACTTAGCAAAGATGCAACCGTCAAATAAATCATCAATCCCGGGAAGGGTACTGTTCTTGATGGTTACCTTGTTCACCGCCTAAAATCCATACACATCCGCAGCTGATCCATCTTTCTTCCTCACAAATAACACCGTGCTCCCATGGAGATGTACTTGGCCTAATAAAACCTTTCTCCAACAAGTCTCTCACCGCTCCTTCAACTCCTTCAGCTCTGCAGGTGCCATTCTATAAGGAGGAATGGCTATAGGTTGGGTACCTGGCAATACATCTTTACTGAAATCTACCTCCCGCTCTGGAGGGAGACCTGGAAGATCGTCCGGAAATACATCCGGAAACTCACTAACTACCTGAATCGATCAAGAGACGCATTCTCCGCTTCTGTATCATACACCCGAACCAAATGATAGATACAACCTTTTCTGACCATCTTCCTTGCCTTGAGGTATGAAATAAACTTACCCCTCGGCGATGCTGCATTCCCTTTCCATTCTATAATTGGCTCGCCTGGAAACTGAAATCGAACCAACTTCTCTCTACAATCAACGTTGGCAAAATAAGAAGCCAACCAATCCATGCCCATAATGACATTAAAGTCGGCCATATCCAACTCTATCAAATCTGCTAAGGTATGACGGCTATATATCATCACCGAACAATTTTTATACACACGCTCAGCTATAACCGAATCTCCTACCGGTGTAGCTACCTCGAATGGTTCTATCGGCTCAGATTCTATCCCTATTCTATTAGCAACAAGAGGGGATATGTAGGACAAGGTGGAACCTGGATCTATCAAAGCATATACATTACAAAAAAAGACCGATAGTATACCTGTACCCACATCTGGTGACGCCTCTTGATCACGTCTACTGGCCAAAGCATATATGCGGTTCGAAGGACCGCCGGAACTAGAAACTCTACCAATGAATCAAACTCCAGGCTATACTCACGAATGGTCCTGCCACTCTGCCTCAACTGTAAGAATCTGTCCATTCTAGCTCTCCTCATCTCTGGAGGCAAGAAGTGACCAAGGAAGGCCTCTGTAAACTCATCCCATGTAGCTGGAGGAACATCCTCTCCCCTAGACAACTCCCAAGACTCATACTAGTTTGTAGCTATATCCCGCATTCTATACGAAGCCAACTCCACAGACTCAGTCTCTGAAGCCCTGATTACCCTCAAGGTACGCTGCATTTGCCGGATAAATTCTTGCGGGTCCTCCTCGGGCTGAGACCCAAAAAACTATAGAGGGTTACAACTCAAGAAATCACGAACCCTCAAACTGTCAGACCTAGGGTCGACTCCTGGTCCCTGTCTGCGGTTCTGCCCTGCTACCAAGCTAGTCAGCAGCTGAACTGCATCTCTCATGGCCTTGTCCTCTGCCCCCGGCTGAAGAATTGGAGGCTCAGGTGCTGGGGCCTCGGAAACTGGTGATGTTGCCCCCTGAACCAGAGCCTCTGGTGGTGGCGATGAAGCAGAGCTCGTCGACTGGGGCATAGTCTCCGGCATAGAATGGGTACGGGACCTAGTAACTCTCTGAATCTGGCTTCTGGGCCGCTGTCGCCTTCTTCGGAGGCTTAGCTGTAAACATCGTAAGTCGTCAGAAAGGGATTATCCTAATAACATAGCTCTATTGCACGATCTAAGAGATGAAAGAATAGAAACCAATCCTAGATGCCCTGCAGCCTCCTGCGTATAAGTATGGTGCACAACATACCCATACGCAAGACTCTACTAGACACGGTATATAGACATTCCGAGGACTAACTGCTATGATACCACTTTTGTCACGACCCGACTCGACGGGCCGCGACTAACCGCCCTAATGACGTCATTATACTAACCTGTCACACATAATCCAACTAACCCTTAATGAGTCTGAAATCCGGCAGCATAACGTTGCAATAACAACATATGACAGGGTAGGCAAGCCGACAATGCTGCATTTACCAAGAATGTACCTGCCTCCTGAGGAGTCACAACTAGCCAACACAATATAACAGGCAAGCCGACAAGACTGCCAACAAATAATATCACATATACACGGGAACACCCCCAACATAGAGTACAATAATATGGCTGACCGAAACAGATTTCTGACTCTTACACCAGTGCAACCCACAACTGTCTACAGACCTCTACAAGAAGGATAACGACATATGACGGGACAGGGCCCCGTCGTGCCCCTAAATATACATAAATCAAAAGGATATGGTTCCGTACAAAAATGGTAAAGCTCTAAATCAAAGGAGCTCCCCAAACAGCTGCGCAGGAACCTAAACCGGAGGATCACCAAACTGAGCACCTGTACCTGCGGGCATGAACGCAGCCCCCCGAGGAAAGGGGGGTTCAGTACGAAATAATGTACTGAGTATGTAAATATGAAATACTGCAAATGAGATCATAAGTAGCCAATGGATAACAGGAGATCAATATAAAAAAATCAGGATTCCAATCCAACTGTGCCATAACAATAGAAGTCAGTCGCCTTATAAAAATGAGAGTCAAGTCAGGAAAACATGAGTGCATGTCCATAGACATATATATATATATATATATATATCTGTAACATAACCCGGCCCACTAGTGCGGGACTCGGTGGAATCATATCATAACCCGGCCCATACTGGGACTCGGTAAAGTCATATCTCATCTATGGATCCATCCTACGTAGCCCGGCCCTCTACTGAGGGTCTCGGTGAAAAATGCAAGGCAGTGCACGAACGTAACCCGGCCCGGGACTCGGTGAGGTGAAGTAGTAATACTTAGCACGAGTAGATATCATGAGTAACCATATGCAAGTAAAAATTATCATATGACTCTCAATAAAATCATTGTAATAATGTCATAATAAACTCTTTGGTGAAAAATCATAGGCACTTCTCATAACAATCCTCTTTAGAATTTAACTGTATAAGAATCAAGTACGTCCGTCGTACCTTCATTAAATAAAAATCATGCCAAAGAAAGAAGGAATAGTTCACATACCTCTTAGACGAACTAATCAACTCTATATTAGAGTACGTCTCGATTTAGAACTTCAACCTATAATAATGGTAATACGTTCGTCAATTCTATGATCGCTAGCATACTTTATATCGAATAACGACTTCTTATTTTATAAAAATTAGGCAAAGACTTCCCTGTTTATACATGTGTCCACAACTTCCAAACGAGGCTAATAATATCAATAAACAAGCACCAATTAAGAGCACAACCAAGACAACAATAAAGGGAATTTACACACCCACTTCTCATGTAAATTTAGCCTCTTAATCCACCTTAAAAACAGCCCACAAAACAGCCCATGTTCCAACAACAACGAGAGTAGAATGTGAAGCATTTCTATACCTTTCTACACCCTTATTCCTTTAGGACTTACCTTAGCAATTACCACACTTAAAAATGCATAATGGAGACTAAATTTTCAGAATTATAACACCACAAAACAGCCCGTATACATCACAACATGTCCAACAATTTCATGCAAGTTATTGGCCACAACATGTCATAATTCCATAACTCTTATCTTACTTCCTAAAATCCAATTTCGGATTTCAATACTTCCATATAACTAATTCCAACTAAATCTCAATGTTTCCGTTCAATTTCATCATGCAATTAGTGATAATAATAACAACAATAACCAATGAATCCAACAACACCAAAATCTGTCCCAAATTGGCAAGTAGCCCAAAATTGTCACATGCAATGCTTAAATTCCAATTCTTCCTTAACACAAATTCATTACCTTAATTCTAACAACATGCATTCCAATTATATCATAGAAAGAAGAATTTTTATACCTCAAATTCGTCCAAACAGTCCGCAAATTTTCTGCCCACTGTTTGTGCGAAAATCCCCACTGTTTTGTAATTTTTCTCCTCCTTTTTGTTCACTTCTTCAACTCCAATTGACATGCAAGTGCTCTACAATGTTAAGCCATCATCCCTACACGTTTTTCTTCCAAAATTTCATCCCAAAAATCTCAATTTTTCTGGGCAGATTTTCGCCAAGCAGGGTCAAGCTTTGCCACTGTTTTTGGTGTTGTTTTGCTTCTAATTTTTGGTGAAAAATGTAGTCTAGGAAGAGAAGATAAAAACATTAATTTTGGTTATGGGTGGAGGGTGATTTTCGGATGAGTGTAGAAGAGAGAATGAGAAGAGAGTTATTTTTTTGTTTAAGTGTAGAAGAAGATGAAGAGGTAAGTGTAAGTTTATAACAAAAAAATCTGATTTTCCCTTTACACTTTGGCCCCCAAGTTCTTCAATTAGTAAATCTCAAACCCACTTCTTTTAATTCCCGAGAATTTCATAAGCCTCCTATCCTCAATGTCATAATTTTTTTAATAGAATACTATTCCATAACTCCATTGGAATAAATTCAACTACTAGGATTAATTCTCGTCGTCACGTGTATAGCACTAAAGAAAAATTATTCCGGGATAACATCCGTTTATACACTAATTTCCCGTATTAACATATGTAAGCGTTCCTTATTCAATATCCGAATCTTGCTTCCTTAATGACGTTCTTAATTATCATCTTAATCTTACGAGGTGTAACAACTTGGTTGCTTTCAGTCTTTCAATTTGGGCTTTGATCTGTTATTGGATTGCCTATGTGTTTAATTTATTTTATATGTGATAAGACTTAGATACTTTCTAACTGGTATTTTTGTTTTTTCTTCTCTTTTCCACCATCGCATATGACGAGATGGGCCCCTTGGGCCTGTCATCTTCTCCAACCAGTTGGGGTAAGGCCCAACTACTTCCTTTGATCGAGTTCGTATGCATAAAGGCTCAACTATGAGTAAAAATAGTTAACTGGTAGGCTTAGATAGACCCACTACCTGAAGAACTCTACTCTTTTAATTTTTATATTTGTACTATATGTATATTAATTGTATAAAACATACTTTGCATAAATTATTGAAATCACTTATGGTTATATCCTAGGATAGGCAAACGATACGTGCATCGTTTAGTTAGAGTTGCCACAAATGAATTTTAAAAGTTGGTTAACTTCAAACTTTAAAGAAATCAGACTGTTTTTGAACTTTAAAGAAACCAGGACAAAGGAATTTTTGAACTTATTTAAACTGTTTTGGGCCTTGACCAAGTGGACTGAATAAATTTAATTGGGCCATATACTCTTTGAAATTTGACTTCATAAGTTGTCAAGATGGATTGTTTTGAAAGTAAAAACTGATTTGAAATGAGAACTCAAAATCAGATTTTTCTAAAAATTGTTCAGAGTTTTTGAACTGAAACGGGCCTTACAAAAGCTGATTTTATGGGCCAAACCCAACTTAAATGATTTTAAGGAAAAGAGCTAAATCTTTTCTTGGACTTGAATTGAGATATGAACTTTGGTAAATTGTGGACTATGAGATGGCCTTTGGGAATATAGCATGAAAAAAGGAAATCCATTTTTCTTTGAATCAAAACATGTCATTTTAAATGGGTTACTCTTTTTCTTCAATTCCAAAAGATTTTCTAAGTGTGTAATGTAATATTGGATAATTTACTGGACTAATCGTAGAGTTCTTCTCAAGTTAATTTTTGAAGTGTTCTTAGTCTGAAAGTAAATTGACTAAATTACCCTTACACAAACCATTTTAGGCAGAATTTAACGCTTTCATTTTCAAAAAGTACGAGTTTGAAATGAAATGAAATGAATGACATGAATTTTTGCGGGAATTTAAACACTTTGAGCAATTTATAAAGTTTAAAACATGCTATAGAATACGAAGGCCAACCGTATTCTACGAATCCTTAATAGCGGGGTGTCTAACACCTTCCCCGGAATCACCAGAACCCTTACCTCAACTCTGGTTTAGAAATGATTTTTCATTATTTTGAATAAACCCTCTCAACTCGGTTTTCCTAATTTACCTATAAATTAGGTGACGATTCTAAAAAACATTATCCAACTTAGAGCACCAACAACCTCGTATTAGCTTTTATGTCTACGCGTGAAAGTGAACCGTAACAGATAGCGACTTCAATACAACATGTGTTTAAATGATATGAATTGCTTTTGTGTTTAAATACCACAATTATAAGTAATTCATAAAACTACAAATATAGAGGTAGAGGCCGCAATCATAAGGGGAAGCTATGAGATAATGTAAAGCAGCTAACTTGACACAAGTGATGATTGAAACAAATTCAGTGGTGCTGAAGCAGATGATACAGAAGTAGAGGAAAGATTACACAGTTGATAGAGGAGATACAGTCCAATATGGAGGGAGGAATATTAAGCTCAAATACACAAATATACAGGGAAGGCGGTCAACTATTAGATTATTTAGCCAATTATATTCTATTAGGCCAAAAGCTAACCAAAAAAAAAGAAGAGAGACTAAATGTGCACCAACTTAAAAGGACTACATGTAATATTTTAGTCATCACTAAACCCATAAAACTGGAGCGTCCTCGGTGGAACACTGGAGTACCATTCATACCCTTATCATCTCCTCTTTCCGCCATGGCATGTTGTTCTGTTTCCTCAATATACCAAACTAACCCTTCACTCGAACTTTCTCGAAGACCCACCACTACTCCACCTTTATCTCTTCCTTTCCTTAATGAAAAATCACATTTTCATGTTCGTCTCAGACATGGTGTGTCTCCTTTTTTAGCTTCTGCTGTCGCAACTCCAAATTCTTCGGTGCTTAGTGAAGAAGCGTTTAAGGGTATTGGGAAGGACTCTTTGAATGTTAGCCAAACTGAATATGATGAGTCTGAGGTTGAGGATGAACTTGCTATTTCTAAACTTGGTTTACCTAACAGACTTGTTGAGGCTCTTGACAAGCGTGGAATTACTCAACTTTTCCCAATTCAGGTTCCAGTTTTTTTTCTATTCATTTTTATCAATTTTATTGTTGTTCAGTTGTTTAGTGCGATTTTGTTACTCCCTTCATCCCAAAAAAATTGTTCTAGTTTGACTGTTTGACTTGCCACGGAGTGTAAGAAATAAAGGAAAAACTTTTGAAATGTGTGGTCCAAATAAGTCTTAAATATTTGTATGCTCATAAAGTAAAATTGTTTTTAAATATAGAATTGTGTCAATCTTTTTGGGACAAACTAATAAGGAAAGTAGTGTTGAAAATTTACTAATGTGGAATTAAGTATATCCTATTATTTATGACTTAAACAATTGGACGGTTATTGGCCAAATGACAAAGTATTCCACGTTGGTAAACGAAGGAAGAAGTGTAAGATGAAACGAGTCGGAAATCGCCGCGGAGCCGTGAATGGCCACGGCGCCACACCGTCGGAGCCGTGGCGCTAATTGGTCGGCCAGTCACTGGAGCCGCGACGCTAATTCACAGAGCCGCGGTGCTTCGGAGGCAGAATGCTGCGACGGGAAGTTGAAAAGTTCTGACCTTTGGGCTGGTTTTGGAGCATTGATTCTCCATTAATTGGCACATGAATTCAACCATTATTTGCCTGAATGTAACCCCTCTCAATAAGTGCCATTACATGGTAATTGAAGGCTATTAATTGGCTAGTTGAGGGGTCTTCTCCTTACACTATAAATTGAGGCATTTGGCTCAATTGAAGAACACTACACAACACTTAGAAAATACTCCAGAATTTTCTGAATTCATCTTCTTCCTCTCTAGCAAAGTTACTATACTCAAAGTTCTTCAAGAGTAACATTTGAGTTTCCTTTGCTCAATTGTTAAGTTGCTGTTGTGTTTTGGGAGACTATTGCCCGACAACGTAAAAGGAGATATACGGGGCAATCTTGTCTTAAAGACAGAGTGCCATCACTCGACTCAGCAAATCACACAAGCAGTTTGTTAAGTTCTTGATTTACAGTTTATTATAATATTTAGTTTATCCTTTCTTATCATTGTAATAGTTACTTACTTCCCGTTCCCTACAACAATTGTATCCCAACAATTTAAAGACAAGATTTGTTGTAAGTACGTAGAAAGATGACTGGAAGAGGACAAATTGCTTCTGATTCTGTTGCTGCTGCTACTCAAGGCAATCCCTCTGCCTTCCCCACTACTCAAGGCACACCTAATGCCTTTCCGGTTGCTCAAGGCTCATCCAACGCCTTTACTGCTGCTCAGGAGAACGTTGCCGTTCCTCCACCTACTGGATTCCACCATGAACGCCCTAAAAAGTTCATGGGCTCCAACTTCAAGAGATGGCAACAGAAGATGCTATTCTATCCGATCACATGGAATGACTCGCTTCCTAACGTAAGATCCTCCACAAGTCGAGATGAAATGGACCCTTCGCCATCAAAAGCGTGAAGGGGGCCTAGGTATCCATGTCATTAATGACATGAAGATGGTTCTTGATGCATGGAGTCATAGTGATTTCATGTGTAAGAACTAGATCTTGAATCGCTTGTCGACCTCTCTACACGGTGTATTGCACCGTTGGCACCGCCAAAGAGTTGTGGGAAAAACTGCAAAAGAAGTACAACGTACAAGATGCAGGTATTAAGAAATTCATCGTTGGGAAATTTCTGAAATTTCAAATGGTGAATAGTAAGACAGTGATGTCCCAAGTCCAGGAATTCCAAATGATTCTACATCACCTGGATTTGGAAGGTATGAAGCCAAATGAGCAGTTTTTAGTTGCCTCACTGATTGAAAAGTTACCTCCTTCGTGGAATGAGTTTATGAGTTACTTAAAACTCAAGACAAGGGAGATGACCTTTGAAGAACTTATTATCAAACTCCAAATTCAGGAAGATAATAAGAAGGCCTTGCCTAGGGGTAAACAACCTGCTGAGGCAAAAGCAAATCTGGCTGAGGCCAAAGGGAACCCAAGCAAGAAGCGCAAGTTCCAGAAAGACGGCAAGACCCAAGAAGCGGAGAAATTCAAAGGAAACTGTCACTACTGTGGGAAATCTGGTCACATGATCAAGGACTGACGCAAGCTCAAGACTGAGCAACAAGAGAAGGCCAAGGCTAAGGGCAAGGCATAGAGTTAACGTCGTCAAAGACAAGTTTCTGGACGACATGATTGAGGAGTTCTCAGCGGTGGTTCTAGAAGCAAACCGTGTTGAGAATCCTATGCAATGGTGGATGGACACATGTGCTACAAGACACATCTGTTCCAATAGAGATGCCTTCTCCACTTATACACCGGTTACAAACAAGAAGCTGTTCATGGGCAACAACGCTTCTTCTGACGTGCTGGGGGTAGGAAAGGTAGTCCTGAAGATGACTTCTGGAAAGGAGCTCACTCTGAAGGAGGTGATGCATGTTCCTGAGATTAGAAGAAATTTAATTTCAGGTCATTTATTGGTTAATGCTAGTTTTAGGCTAGTGTTTGAGTCCAAGAAATTTGTAATCACTAAGAATGAAACGTTTGTGGGAAGAGGATTCGTCTGTGAAGGCCTTTTCAAAGTTAACGCCATGTCTGTATTACGTACAAGCAATAATATTAAAGCTTCTTCATACTTGCTTGAGTCCTCTAATTTATGGCATCATAGATTAGGACATGTCAACTACAAGTCCATCCAAATATTGGTAAAGTTGGAGTTGTTGCCGTCTATCGACGTAAACCCTCAACATAAGTGTGAGGCGTGCGTAGAGGCAAAACTCACAAAGCTTCCTTTTCGATCCGTCGAAAGGAATACCGCTCCTCTAGAACTTATTCACACAAATATATGTGATTTGAAGTTTGCACAAACTAGAGGGGGAACAAGTACTTTGTGACATTCATTGATGATAGCACAAGGTATTGTTACCTTTACTTGTTGAAAAGTAAGGATGAAGCCTTTGAAGCGTTCCGACGTTACAAAGCAGAAGTTGAGGACCAATTAAGCATGCAGATTAAATCCATTCGTAGCGATAGAGGGGGAGAATATGTAGTGTCATTTGAGGAATATTGTGCCGAATCGGGCATTGTTCATCAAACGACGGCTCCATACTCACCTCAGTCGAACGGTGTGGCGGTACGCAAGAGCCGCACATTGAAGGAAATGATGAATGCCTTGCTCATCAATTCCGGTCTTCCACAAAACATGTGGGGAGAAACTGTCCTTATCGCTTATACGATTCTTAACAGAGTCCCATATAAGGGTAAGGACAAAACTCCATATGAATCTTGGAAGGGAAAGAAACCCACCTATAAATATTTAAAGGTGTGGGGTTGTTTGACAAAGGTTGAAGTACCCAAGCCAAATCATGTCAAGATTGAGCCTAAGACGGTAGATTGCATTTTTTCATCAGATATGCAAATAACAGTAGCGCTTATCGCTTCTTAGTGCATAAGTCAGGTATTCCAGATATCCACGTGGTACAATCATGGAATCAAGGAATGCTCAATTTTTTGAAGATACCTTTCCTAGAAAGGAAAAAGACATAACCTCTCGCAAACGAAGTTATGAACAAAGTTCTTAGGAATCGGGAGTCGTTGACGGCCCGGATCTAGATGGTTCAGATCTAGTGGACTTTGAAGTGGCTGAATATCCGGAATCTAGTTTTTCAGATTCTTAGAACTTGGAGACTCCAGAGATGGAACCAAGGCGAAGTAAAAGGGTCAGGAAGGATAAATCCTTCGGTCCTGACTTTGTAGCTTATGTGGTTGATGATGAACCAAGGACAATTGCTGAAGCATTGTCAACTCCAGAGGCACCGCTTTGGAAATAAGCTATTGAGAGTGAAATAGACTCCATTCTGCATAACCATACTTGGGAGTTAGTTAATCTTCCACCGGAAAATAAACCGTTGGGTTGTAAATGGATACTCAAACAGAAGTATAAAGCAGATGGGTCTATCGATAAGTACAAGGCTAGGTTGGTAGTCAAGGGCTATCGGCAGAAAGAAGTCCTTGACTATTTTGACACATACTTCCCGGTGTCTAGGATGCCGTCCATACGAGTATTCATTGTGATCGCAGCGTTGCGTGACCTTGAGATATATCAAATGGATGTCAAGACAGCCTTCCTAAATGGTGATTTGGAAGAAGAAATTCATATGGAACAACCCGAGGGGTATGTGGTTCCAGGGCAAGAGAAGAAAGTCTGTCGGCTTGTTAAATCTCTGTACGGGCTGAAACAAGCCCCGAAGCAATGACACGAAAAATTTATAGTACTCTACTATCGAAAGGTTTCTCCATTAATGAGTGCGACAGATGTGTCTACATGAAAGGTAATTCTGACTCGTTCGTCATGATATGCCTGTACGTAGATGACATGTTGATCACAGGGCGCAGTCCTAGCTTGATCCTAGAGACTAAGAACATGTTGAAACAATGCTTCGACATGAAGGATATGGGTATCGCATATGTCATCTTAGGGATAAAAATCTCTAAGACGTCTGACGGACTGGTCTTATCTCAGTCTCACTACATCGAGAATGTTTTGAGAAAGTTCGCCTATAAAGTCACCAATGGATAGAAATCAAAAGCTTGATAAAATTCGTGGTGCACCCGTATGCCAGGAGCGATATGCACAGGTGATTGGGAGTTTGATGTACATAACAAACTGCACCCGACCTGATGCTGCTTATGCAGTCAACAAGTTGTCTAAGTTTACCCGTAATCCGAGTAATGATCATTGAAAGGCGTTGAATCGGGTACTACGATACCTGAAATACACGCTAACTTACGAGTTGCATTATTCGAGATATCTAGCTGTACTAGAGGGGTACAGTGATGCAAACTGGATATCCGATATAGAGAACACCAAGTCCACCAGTGGGTGTGTATTTACAATTGGTGGTGGGGCTATGTCTTGGAAATCCTCTAAGCAAACTTGCATCGCCCGATCCACGATGGAATTGGAGTTTATCGCTTTAGACAAAGCAGGAGAAGAAGCTGAGTGGCTTCACGGCTTCTTAGAGGATGTTCCTTGTTGGGACAAACCCGTACCTTCTGTAATGATCCACTGCGATAGTCAGTCGGCTCTAGGAAGGGCACGAAGTTCTATGTACAACGGCAAGTCTCGTCATATACGACGGAGACATAAGACCGTTAGGCAGCTGATCACCACGGGTATAATATCCATTGATTACATAAAGTCAAAGGATAACATAGCGGACCCGCTGACAAAGGTCTTACCCAAAGATCAGATGTTCCTCTATCTAGGGGAATGAGCTTAAAACCCAAGGTATAAGGACCAATACTGTGGTAACCCAACCTTACTGACCGAAGATCCCAGGAATTAGGTTCAATGGGAAAACTAAGCTGTAAAGGTTCAGTTGAGCGCTTCGGTGGAAGCATGAGCACTTCAGATAGTGATTTCTATAAAGAAACACCAAATCCAAAGCCGTTCCCGCGAAAGACTATAAGTACTATCTGCAGTGTGTGTAAAGGTTAAGTTTCCAAAACCTTTAATGATCCTCACCGGTTGAGGTTGAGGTTGAGGTTGAGGTTAGGTTTGGGAAAACTTTTAATGGTTCCTAACACGTGTAAAGTGGGGTATAGCAGGATACCATGTGGGAGACCACCTATTTAAGTGCGAGGATAGACCGCCTCAAATGAACGCACTTAAGAATCCAAGAAGTGTTCACGGCCACAACGGACAAAACATTACGAAGAACTGAGTAAAGGAAGTTGTTGTGTTGGTACCGTTGACTTGACTTACACTAAACACTGACGGTTCAAGACATCACGTTCATTGCGCAGTAAGTAAGTCCGATGGTATTCAACTATGGAAGGTTCAAAGTGTATGCTACCTATCCAGATGCAACATCGGTCCGTTGAAAGATTGCTGGAAAAGGCACCATGAATGTGCGCCAAAATCTCTTTCAAGAGGAGATTGTTGGAAATTTACTAATGTGCAATTAAGTATATCCCATTATTTATGACTTAAACAATTGGGGCTCCACACGTCGGAAACGTCGTTTCCACACACGTGCACACGTAGTGCCAAGTATCGCAAATTTCATTAGTGAAAGAGATATTGGTACGTATGTAATACGTTTGAGACATAGAATGATGGACGGTTATTAGTCAAATGACAAAGTATTCCACGTTGGTAAACGAAGGGAGAAGTGTACATAGTGTAAGATGAAACGAGTTGGAAATCGCCGCGGAGCCGTGAATGGCCGCGGCGCTAATTGGTTGGCCAGTCACTGGAGCCGCGGCACTAATTCACAGAGCCGCGGTGCTTCGGAGGCAGAATGCTGCGACGGGAAGTTGAAAAGTTCTGACCTTTAGGCTGGTTTTGGAGCATTAATTCTCCATTAATTGACACATGAATTCAGCCATTATTTAGCTGAATGTAACCCTTCTCAATAAGTGCCATTACATGGCTATTGAAGGCCATTAGTTGGCTAGTTGAGGGGTCTTCTCCTTATACTATAAATTGAGGCCTTTGGCTCAATTGAAGAACACTACACAACACTTAGAAAATACTCCAGAATTTTCTGAATTCATCTTCTTCCTCTCTAGCAAAGTTACTATACTCAAAGTTCTTCAAGAGTAACATTTGAGTTTCCTTTGCTCAATTGTTAAGTTGCTGTTGTATCTTGGGAGACTATTGCCCGACAACGTAAAAGGAGATATACGGGGCAATCTTGTCTTAAAGACAGAGTGCCATCACTCGACTCAGCAAATTACACAAGCAGTTTGTTAAGTTCTTGATTTACAGTTTATTGTAATATTTAGTTTATCCTTTCTTACCATTGTAATAGTTACTTACTTTCCGTTCCCTACAACAATTGTATCCCAACAAGTAGGACAATCGTTTTGGGACGGAGGGAGTATAATATAGCTAATTTTATGCCAAATTGGTTTGTTTGATATCCTAATGGTTTTAAATGCTAGCTTGTATTTCATAAGGGGCTGGACCGTGCTCGAACACACCTTACACTGTCTTTCCCTTACATTTTTGCATAGAGGCTCTTTGAACTTGTGACCTATATGTCACTAATGAGCAACACTACCATTGCAATATTGCACTAAGGCTCGCCCTCAGATTTGTGAGTGTAATTGTACCATCTGCAAAAGTATCAGGCCAACAATTTAGAATCTGCATTTAACTGTATTTAGTGGTGGGGTGGGCTAGCTCTAGCTCCGTCGCGATTGTATAGTTGCTCATTTGGTCACAGGTTCGAGGTGTGGGAACAACTTTTTTGCAGAACCCATTCTCTCCCTAGCACTCGTTTTTGGGGTAAAGCCCTTTATTTAATTGAAGTATAGCTAACTACCCATGTAACATCTGTAGCATGCATAAAGATTATCATAAGATGCTAGTATTCACTAAGTCATTACACTTGCGAAATGGGTGCTTTTATATTAACTTTATCGCTTCATGATTTGGTGTACATGTTTGATCCGGTGGACTATTTTCTGTGATATATTCCCGTGGTTTATGTAGGTTATTGAAATTAAGGTGATTCTGAATGCAAGTAAGCCTTTTTCAGTGCAAATATAAATATATTATCCTAAATCATGTGTCCTTACTATGTAGAGAGCTGTTTTAGTGCCGGCACTGGACGGTCGGGATATAATTGCTCGTGCAAAGACAGGGACAGGGAAGACACTTGCCTTTGGTATTCCCGTATTGAAAAAGCTTAGTATGGATGAAGAAATGAGAAATACTCAGAGGTATAGGTTTTATCACGATGGTTAAGAGTTTTTGTTAGTCTAATTATTGACGAGTATGCTAATTTTCTCTTTTCAATTTCTAGACGGGGACGGCCTCCCAAAGTTTTGGTACTTGCACCTACTCGAGAGTTGGCCAACCAAGTAGAGAAGGAAATGAGAGAGTCGGCACCATACTTGAACAGTGTCTGCATATATGGAGGCGTTTCTTATGCTACACAGCAAAATGCACTTTCCCGTGGGGTTGATGTTGTTGTTGGAACTCCAGGTAGAATTATTGACCTGATAAACAATAACAGCTTGAAACTGGGGGAGGTGGAATATTTGGTCCTCGATGAGGCTGATCAAATGCTCGCAGTTGGCTTTGAGGAAGATGTGGAAGTTATTTTGGAAACACTTCCACCACAGAGGCAGAGCATGCTTTTCTCCGCCACCATGCCTGGCTGGGTAAAGAAGCTGGCTAGGAAGTATTTGAACAATCCTTTGACAATTGACTTGGTAAGTGTTCGTTCTCGTTCTTTCTCAGCGTTATGTATCATCGTCCTTCTTGATCATGAAATCTCCTTTTAATAACAAACGCTGTTGTTTTCTGATGAGAAGTGCAAATCTTCAGTATATTTCCTTACTTCTCCAAAGAAGTTATGGATAATTGGTTTTAATTGTGCTCATATAGGTGGTTGTCTTACCTCTTGTTCTTTCCCTTCATTTCAAATATTCATTTAGGTTGGTGATCAAGAGGAAAAGCTGGCAGAGGGGATCAAGCTTTATGCTCTATCAACTACAACAACATCAAAACGATCCATACTTGGTGATCTTGTTACAGTATGAATTAACACTATTTTCATAGCTATTCTTCACTGATGCAGAGTTCAGAGTGTCATTTTGCAATCATTGTGCGAAACAAATTGTCAATACTATTCAAGCATTCAGAGGTTTAGAGTTTTGCTTTATTCAATCTTTCAGGTTTATGCGAAGGGTGGAAAGACAATTGTTTTCACACAGACAAAGCGAGATGCTGATGAGGTCTCGATGGCATTATCAAACAGCATTTCTTCTGAGGCACTGCATGGCGACATTTCTCAACATCAGAGAGAAAGAACGCTAAATGGATTTAGGCAAGGAAAATTCACTGTGCTAGTTGCGACTGACGTTGCATCTCGTGGTCTTGATATTCCGAATGTTGACTTAGTAAGTTTAGCTATATATATATATATATACCACCTTTACAACTTGACTACTTTATTTTTAACTTCTGTTATTAATGATGTGGTTTATGTGATCCGAAAATTGGGATTTTGGGCGTTTATCTAGGTGAAAGGAATGCTTATGACATTTTATAGCTGAGACTCTAAATTTGAGTAACAGAATCCGTTGGCTTTGTTAGAAAGCGTGCAGGTGTCGCAAATCGGTTGTTGCATATTTTGACTATTGCGTAATAACCTAAAGCTGTATATACTGGTGACAAGGTGGAAGAAAAATGGGTTTGATCAATCATAATACTAATGTTACTGTATTTCAAAGATATTATATAGTCAAACTTGTTATTCTCTTTGTTTCCTCTTCCTTCTCCTTGTTCTCGTCCCCTCTTAAAGTAATTGTGAATAGAATCATTACAATCATAAAATCAGTGTTAAGTCTTATTTTGGGAAAGGGGAGGGGGGGGGGGGGAGTTGATATTGATACTCATTATACTCCATTATTTGCTAATGACCACAATTAACTGTTTGAATCTCTTCTGCTTGAAAAGTGCTGCTTGCTGCTTAGCACATTCACTTGGACATTGTATTCTCTGTGATTGTATGTTATGTTTATGGGCATCAGTTAACAGTAATAACCCTTTGGATCCATCCTCCCTTTTTAATTAGGTAATCCATTATGAACTACCCAATGATCCAGAGACTTTTGTTCATCGCTCTGGTCGAACGGGCCGTGCTGGAAAAGAAGGCATTGCTATTCTGATGTACACAGGAAATCAAAGGCGAACTGTCAGATCTCTCGAACGTGATGTTGGGTGCAAATTTGAATTCGTTAGTCCTCCATCTGTAAAAGAGGTTTTGGAGTCATCAGCTGAGCATGTGGTGGCTACACTTAATGGAGTTCATCCCGAATCTGTTGAGTACTTCACTCCAACTGCACAACAGTTGATGGAGCAACAAGGAGTAAATGCCCTTGCTGCTGCACTTGCTCTTTTGGGTGGGTTTTCCAAACCGCCATCTTCTCGATCTCTAATAACTCATGAACAGGTATGACTAGTTATTGAGGTATTTATGTGTGCTGCTAAATCTTATTGGTTGCCTCTGTTAATGGGGTACTTTGTGTATTGATAAATCTTAATGGTTGCCTCCCATGTTGAGCTAATCAGCAATTAAGAAATTTCTATTGTACTTCCTCTTACCCTCCTTTCTTCACCCATTGTGCTGCCGGCTGATAGGATTCTTCTGCATGTAAGTTATAATGGCTAATTCAATGGCCAAGTGAGGTGCTGATGTGATGATAATCACCTCCATCATATATATATATATTGCTCCTATTTCCTTTCATCAGCTGTTTTGGCAGTGTTCCCTTGTCCTAACCCCTTCATGGGCTGTCATAGTAATTGACACTAATATCCACATCGTGGTGCAAAAATCTAGTATCATCAAGTGATATGTGCATTTGAACTGCTGCAAGCCCACTCAGCAGGCCTTGTTAGTTGGGTGAGTTCCTTGGCCTGCAAATGGGCCATGTACTTGGCCTATTCAACTGCCCAAAAGTCGTAATAGCTCCCCCAACTGGATTATATATGGTTCTCCTATTTTTTCCTCAAAATTTGGGCCTTTCCTCGTTTGATGATAATAATCATCGGATGCTGTCACTGAGGTCTCAAAATGCTAGTCCAAGTAATCATGATTTGAGATTTTGATCCATCTCTTTCCACTTTCTTTTATGCCTCCAGTTATAAAATATATGCCCATTGCATATTTTGTGACCAGCATATTTGCACTGCAGGGGTGGACTACATTGCAGCTGACACGTGATTCTGTAAATTCCCGAGGATTCCTGTCTGCAAGATCTGTTACTGGTTTCCTCTCTGATGTGTATTCATCAGCTGCTGATGAAGTTGGCAAAATTCACCTAATTGCAGATGAAAGGGTGTGTAACCAATATGCTGTGTGTTCTGCATTGCTGATGCCCCTTGGGAGATGTGGTTTCTCGTCTTCTGATCCCCTTCTGTGTCTTTGCTCTAACCAGAACAATTTCATGTATTTTGATCTCAGGTTCAGGGGGCCATATTTGATCTTCCTGAGGAGATTGCAGCAGATCTACTAAATCAGGAGTTACTACCTGGAGATACTATTTCCAAGATTACCAAGGTAAATCTGCTTCTTACAATGATACTTGTATATATTCTGTGACTTAGCCTGCACAGTTTATTTTGCTGTTAACTTTTAAATCTGAGACAGGATAGATGTAATCTTTGTAATCCTGTGTCTTGCAGTTACCTGCTTTACAAGATGATGGGCCAGCTAGTGATTTCTATGGGAAGTTTCCAAGCAGGGATACTAGGGGGACACGAGGAGGTTTAAGAGACCGCAGAGGCAGAAATTCCCGGGGTTCTTCTGGTGGTCGTTTCTCTGATAATGATGGTGATAATTGGGGGAGTGACTTTAGGTCGCGAGGTGGCCAAACAAGAAGGGGAGGAAGTGATTGGCTCATCAGTGGTGATAGGCGCTCTAGCAGGTCTTCATCTGGAGGAAGCAGAGACAGGTTTATTTCTCATCTGTATGGGCGCACAATTTAATTTGATTCTTCTTCTATTATTATATATCTGATTCTCCCCTTTCTTCAACTTGCCCTCGTTTGAATTGCATCGTCAGCATAGTCATGGGACTTATAGTCCAGTTACTGTTACCTCATTAGAAAGGAAAAACAAATGCAGTTACTGCTGGAATTGTCTGTATGATGGGACAGATTATCAGCATTATATTTTTAATTGATAACATGGTCATGAAATTGGAGTAGGTCGTGACTGACACTTAGCGAGCATCTACTCTCAGTAAGCGAATCAGCGTTCATAACAACAACCTTAATCCAAATGCCAATGATAAAGTTTGACTTGATACGAGGTTTAAGGAAGGTCAAAACACATCCAAGGTTCTTTCGATCTCGGACCGATCCCCTAGCTCTTCTTCAGCCGCGGGAAAGCTTTTGAAATTTGTGATCTAAAATAAGCCGTAAATATTTATGCGGTTATAATAAGAATAAAATGAGATGTTTAAAGTTAAATTGTTTTTAAAAATAGAAAAATATCATTTTTTGGAACAGACTAAGAAGAATAGTATATTACATGAATTCATACAAATAAATAATAGGTTAATTTTATGATAAATTTCCGTCAATTTTTATGTTAAAAATTTATGGTAAAAAGGTATAAGATCTTTATTAAAAAAGATAATTACTTAGCCAATGTGATTGATGGTGACTAATGATTAATTTACATTCTAATAATAATATTTTTTTCTTTAGCCAAAAAATAAATATTTTTTTCTTCTCATAGTAAAATTTGTGTTTTATATTCTATTTATTTCTCTTACCAAGCTATCTATTCTCTAAAAAATAAGGATGATTTTTTTTCATTCTTCTCAAGTTCTCAAGCATTACATCTAACAATTTGAGACGATAAAAATTTATTCTGATATCAGGTTATCAACTTCTAGAATCAGGTTCTTATTATTCTAACTTTTGAAAAATTTTAAATATATTTTTACCTCATGATGGTATATTGATTTTTATTATTTTCAGAACTCAAATACATCAATTATAAGCATGAATCATGTTATTCAATATGATTTTATTTTTGTTTAAAGTTTGAGGCATCTTAATAAAGTTGGTTTTAAGACCCCAATATTCTTGAGCTGCCCTGGATGACTACATGGTTGACTCAACATGAAGTGCATTGATTCGTTCCCACTTCTACTCTGGAGTAATCATACTCTGATCTAACTCATTGGGTCTCTGATGCGAGCATATTTGACCTGCTAACAATTTAAGCATCGAGTAACAAAGTCTGCAACATCCCTTTTCATATTCGTCCATCAATATAATTCTCTCTAGCCTTGATACATCTTGGTGGATCTCGGATGTATCGAATACTTTGAGCTATGAGCCCCTTCATGAACCGTCTTAACTTATCAATGTCAGGAACACATAACTAGCCATTAAATGTAGTACCCTATCATCACGAATAACAAAAGTTGCAACTTCCCCACAGTGAACCAGCTCTTTGAGACCTAGCGAATAGGGACCTTGTAGTATCTGTCCTTAATCAGCTCAACTAAGGAAGACTGGTCAATGATACACACAAGTTCCTTGCCTGGTCATCAATCTAATCCCCGGTTAGCCAAAATCTGTATCTCAATGGATAATGGTCGCACATTCGTTGTTATACGAGCCAAGCTGCCCATAAACTTCTGGCTCAAGGCATCTGCCACAACATTCATCTTTCTCGGATAATACAAGATAGTTGCATCATAACTCTTAAGCAATTCAAGCCACCTTCATTATTAAATTCAGGTCCTTTTGCTTGAAGATGTACTACAAGCTATTGTAGTCGACATAAATTTCACACAGCTCATAGTTATTCTTGTGATTCTTCAGCCGTATAGAA
Organism: Anisodus acutangulus; assembly: GCA_029783415.1. Lineage (NCBI taxonomy): Eukaryota > Viridiplantae > Streptophyta > Magnoliopsida > Solanales > Solanaceae > Anisodus > Anisodus acutangulus. The sequence goes on along the minus strand of CM056507.1, from coordinate 29,854,889 downwards.
GCATAAGCAATCTTCTTACCATTCTGCATCAATACACAGCTTATGCATGAAGCATCACTGTAAACCATGAAGCCTCCTGTATGCATAAGCAAAGTCAACACTGGAGCGCTCTTGAAAGTTCACTCACGCTCAATAGACTACCAAAACTGGTCACTCTTGTAAGTCATCCGAGTCAAAGGAATTGCTACTTGAAAACCCCTCCATAAAATGTTTGTAATACTCGACTAGAACCAGAAAACTATGCATCTCTGTTAGTATAGTAGCCTCAACCATTGTTGTACTACCACAATCTTGGTAGGATCAACCTTGACTCTATATCTAGACACAACGTCTTCCAAGAATGCCATTATGTCCAACCAAGACTCTCATATCGTGAACTTGACATAAGTTCTTGTTCCCTCGGTGCCTACAACACTATCCTCAAGTAATGATCATGTTCTGCCTGGCTGCGGGAGTATCCTGGAATGTCATCAATGAAAAAAATAATAGAAGTGTAACAAATTGTTCGAACACCTCGTTCATGAGTTCCATAAATGTTATCAATGAAAAAAAATAATAGAAGTGTAACAAATTGTTCGAACACCTCATTCATGAGATCCATAAATGTTGTTAGTGCGTTAATAAGCCCAAAAAGATATTACCATGAACTCGAAATGTTTGTATCTAGTCGGAAACGTTGTCTTGATTATGTCCTTCGTCCTTATTCTCAATTGATGATAACCCCAATCTCAAATCAGACTTTGGTGAAATAGGTCGCACCTTACAGCTAGTCAACATCATCATTGGGGCAACATATACCTATTGTTGATCGTCACCTTGTGACATATACGCAGAACAAAACATGTGCACCCCGAAGTGAAACAAATCCTTATCAAACAAAGAGTATATTTGTTTCCTTAGCTCTTTGAACTCTGCCGGTGCCATGTGATACAGGGAATTGAAATAGACCTTTATCCTGGGTAAATGTCAATACAGAACTCAATCTCCCACATCAGAGATAACCCGGTAAGCCATCCGGAACACACTGGATACTCACGTATGACTGGTACACTGTCAAACGTAGTACCCTCCGCTCTAGTGTCGAGAAATACAAAAATGAAGCCCAAACAACCCTTTCTAATCATTCTCTTATCTTTCATGAAAGAGATGATCTTGCTCTTAGTTGCAGCTATCTTACCTTTTTACTCAAGACACGGTTCCCTTGGAATTTCAAACCTTACAACTTTGATGTGATAGTTAAGTGTAGTAGAACATGATGCCAGCCAATACATACCCATAATATCATCAAATTCAATCATTTGTAACACAATCAAATGGACTGTGGTCCTGCCCTACCCCAAGACTTCACAATCCCGGTAAACCCGATATACAACAATAGACTCCCCTACCCGAGTCGAAACTACGGACGACTAATCTAAGAATTCAAGATCCCTCTCTAAACAAGATGCGAAGTACAGAGACACATACGAATATGTAGATGCAGGATCTATAAATGCAAATGCCTTAAAAGTGCAAACATTAAGGCATGTCACCACAACATTGGATGCCTTAACATTTTGCCTAGCCATAACATAGAAATGGGGTGGTCCCCTTGAACCATGTGCACCCTGACGACCAGTACATCATGTGGCTTTAAGAGCGAGCCTAGCTGGCTGAGCTGGTGTCTAAGTACCTGAGGTCGAATACTGAGGCTATGATGAGTCTCACCAATACCCGAACGCCTCAGAATTATTTACATGGTGTCCCTGCTCTCCACAAGAATAGCAAACTCCTGAGCTCCTCTTACACCGACCAAAGTGGCTTTTGTAACAATCAACACATGTTGGTGGGGTCCATATTGGAATGACCCGCCACGTCTTTGACAGTGCGATATAGTTGTTTCTGTCAGGTGGAAGGAGTGAAGACTGAACCACTATCTAATAGCCTATTTGGCCAAATTTCTAAAATCAGCTTAGTTTGAAAAGTACTTTTTAGAAAAGTACTTTTCAAAAAAGTACTTTTAGTGAGAGACGGTTTGTGTTTAGCCAATTAATTTAAATAGCACTTCTGAGCAACAATTAATGTTTGAGCAAGCGTTTAAAAAGTGCTTCTTAGTGTACGGAAAAACTACTTTTTTTTAGCTTCTAAACAACAACTTATGCTAGTACCCAAAATAACTTATTTTCTCCCAAAAACTTGGCCAAAACCTCAATTTTTTAAAATAAGCATTTTTTTGAGAAAAATAAGCACTTTTGGAGAAAAACAAGTTTGGTCAAAAAGGCTATAAATCTTGCACCGAGTTCTCACCATTGTTCAAACCATCATATTTTCAATTTGGGATTTTAGGGCTAAACCCATGAATTTCTAAGTCATGTTTTGAAGACTAAATCTTGTAGAAATCAATGCATATTAATCCAAAATAATATCATGGATCATACCTTCATCGATTGGGTTGAATTGGGTTGGATTCCCTATCTCGTTTCTCCTTTTCCCCCCATATTTGTTTTTTCACTGGAATAGATACTGCATCTACTGAAGCTTGGCAAGCATTTTAATTGCCCTATTTTTTCCAATTGCAGCGAGCCACAACCCAATCCTTCTTCACTTATATTATTATATGTTTTTGCTACTAAATGACATAAATAGCACTCTGTAATTTGGGTTAGACTTATTTTGGTCCTTCATATAAAACGTTGGACATAAATAGTCCTTTATCTTTGCACGAAGTGGATGCCCTAGGTCCAAGGTCAGAGAGAAAGCTATTCACCAACAGAAAAGCTGACAACCAATGTTAAAAGCTAACTGAGTAGGGTAACATAAAGAGTTAGAGAGTCATTACATCTCATGATCATTAAAGAGTTCACAATTCTATTCAGAAGTGTCTCTGGTCTTATTGTCTTCAACATCTATATCAGATCTGACTATTCTTGAGGCGCCTCCAACTCTTTTTCTTCCCTCTTGGTCCTCTTGCTCATCTCCTACTCTGTCTATTCCTAGACGAAAAAGAAATTTTCAACTTTCATGAAGAGTGAATCAGCTTTCTTCCCAACAACATTATGTCACTAAGGCTTTAGCTTTACAGAGACTCGATCTGATTTCCAACTTTGACACTTGTTTTTCAGCGTCTTAGTCACAAATTGAGGACAGCTCTGCTCTCAGTTTTTCCAGGGTCTCTTTTGCTATCACAATCACCCTTCTGATAGAAATTGCGGAAGATGATCGAAGCCATACTTTTGAGAAGTTTGACACGAGTGAATGAAGACGTTGATGTTTGGCACTGTACAGAACTCGAAGCAAGCGCCATTTCTAATCCACATCTACCCAGTGCATTTTAACAGGAAAAAAAGACAGTCTGATTTGTTACTCGAACAATGGTAATGGATTTGTGTCCTTCAAAGTTGAGAGAACGACCCATTAATTAATTACTTGTCATTTATCTGTCAGCTGGTAAGCAATTTTTCTTGAGTTGATACTTGCAAAGGTCTTGTTTCTAGGCAAGAATCACTGTTAGCCCCTTTCCATTAGTTCCATTACTGCTGTTGGTTTTTCACGGTGCTAGTTGGCTTTTCCGTCCATAAATGCTCTTTCGTTTAATTTTTTTAAAAGAAAAACCTTGGACCAAAAGTGTTCTATTTATGTCCAATGTTATATGTAAAGGACCAAAATAACTCTCCCCTATACTTGGGGACTATTTATGTTTTTTTCTCTTACATTCATTGTCTATAACATGATAAGTTTTGGTTTCTATTGCAGAAGCTTTGGTGGTGCATGTTTCAATTGTGGGCGCAGTGGTCACCGAGCATCCGAATGCCCTAACAAAAGGGAGTACTAGGTCTATAGGTTGCCCCATCGTCCTTCCTGCAGTTCTGCCATCCCTGAACATCTCATGCACTAAGCACTGAAGATAAAGGAGTATAGCTGATGCAGCATTTCATATGAGCAACAGCGAGATCCTAAAACTATTCCCTCCAGCACCATCTCCTCAAAGCTTCACATGGGCTTCTACTGATGATTAATTTTTTGTCACGCTGATTGATTCTCTGTTTCTCAAACATGTATTTTTGGTAATCAGTTCAAGTTACTTTCTCCTAGTGGTTAATGGTTTATTGATGTTGTAGGTGAAGTGAGGGTAAGATATACAGTAGAAATGTGTCGGACTACAGACTCCCCAATTTGTATCTTTAAGAAACAGATGCAGCTTTCGGTCAAAGCATCCTTAGGTGGGCTTGTCGAATGTGCTCCATTGTTGTAAGCAAGATTCATTTTAGTAGGTGTAATACTTGTGGTAGTGAATAACAAACAGTCACCAGTAAATTCTGCATCCTCACTGTCTTCAGCAGCCTTTAGAACTGCAAAAGATTGATAAATGCCTTTATCCAGTTAACAATATGGAAGTGACAATAGTAAAGTGCCTCTGGAGAACTTTATTTTATTATAACTAGTCTCTCGGCACGTCCATTGCGAGTGTATATCGAGTCATATAGTATACAGTTCTGTAAATTACAATACTATTACAAAAAAGATTGACTTTTTGAAAATATAAGTACTTTTGTCCAAAATTACCTTTGATTAAAAAGAGAATAACTCATAAAAAGGAAATAAGCTTAAATTACTTATCAAGATCTACCAACTATTAATAATAGTTATTTTTCACTTTAAACATACAAGTTATTTGTATTTTTGTTTAATTATGATATTTATTATATAAGAATTTATCGTTTTTATTTTAGTTAGTTTGTTTGACCTTTTGCTTCAAAATCATCTTAAATTTTCTTATTTGATGAAGTTTCATTTGTGTAGTATTTTCACTATGTTGTTTAAATATTTCTAGAGAAATAGGGATGACAACATTACATGTAAGAGTTTTGAAAAATAAAACATTCTACAAAATACGTAAAAAATTTAGTATTTGTTCCTTGTCTTAGTGTGTGTTCCTTATCCTCCTTTGCAACAAACACTTCAAAGCATCTCAAGTGTTTGTTCACCCATTTTCAACAAAAACGAATACTCCCTCCATCTCAATTTATATGAGGATTATCAGTTGTGGGAGTCAAATAACTTTGTGCTTAACTAAATTTCAAACATAAATTTTTTGAGTATTTTATAATAAAATTTACATATTTGAAAACTACATAAAACGTATTATAAAAAAAAAGAGTTGGGAGAAAATTATAGTAAAAGAAAGAGTTGTTTGACTCCTCAAACTAATCAACCTTCATGTAAATTGGGACAAAGTGAGTATTCATTATGATAATAGAAAACAACAACAACAACAACGTACCCAATATAATTTCTTTTTATACGTCATAAAAGGTTATTGACAAATTCTGAAGGGATGTTTTGTGCAGCCTCGAATTTCCCCCCTAATTTAAACAAGTTTAGGAAGTTAATCTATGTGACTTTGACTTTGAAGTACGTGCGGGCCACGTAATGGTAATGGGGTTATTGGGATACCTGGACATGAATGCAATAAGGTTGGAGTCTCTAAATTGAATGACCAAAGCCATACCTTATAAAAATTGTACTTAGGATGAAGCTTGAAATAATTGAAGCACCTGTAGCCTCCATCATGGCTATGTTTGGATTCGTACCCAATTCCAGAGAGAAAAGGTTGGAGGAGCCTCAGCCATCGGTTAGCACGTTTGGATTCATAGCCTCCGTTGTAGTCACAGAGGATTTATAGCCTCCATGCATAGCTATTGATGGATCCGTAGCCACGAATGGGTAGTTATCAACCCAGATCTATAAATACATGTGAGGTCGGAAAAGACATATTTGTCTCCGTCATATAAAATTATCTCCATCATATCAAATCATACTTGTGTAATTAAACCAAATATTATATAATTAGGATAATTAGCATATTCTTAGCCTAGATTGATTTTGTATGTGTGTATATATATTGTAATCTTGGAATGAAATGAGATATGGAAAACATTTCCTTCATGGTATCAAGAGCCAAAAACTAACCCCTCAAATTATTGCTATTTTGGCCGACCCTCCCCCCCAAACCGAAATTTTTTTGTTCTCTTTCTCGGCTTTCTTCATCAACCCTAATTAGGGTTCGGGTTCCGCCAACCCTCCTAACTGACAACCCCTTCTTTTTACTTTCTTTTCTTACCAAACCCTACACTCTCCTTTCGGTTTTTCATCCCTCTTAACACAATCAATGGCCGAACAACAAAAATTCAATCCCGCTCTTACCGTAAAACACATCAAGAACTTTATTCCAATTATTCTTGAGATGGAAAAAGAGCAATATTCTTATTGGACGGGGTTATTTAAAATCCATTGCCGAGCATACGAAGTTATAGACCATATTATTCCTCCCAAGTCTTCATCGGAGACCAAAATCTATGGTCTCGCTTAGATGCAATAGTCCTTAAATGGATTTACGGCACAATCTCTAATGATCTTTTGCACACCATTTTGGAATCGGACTCTACGGCTCAACAAGCTTGTGAGCGTTTGCAAAATATCTTTCAAGATAATAAAATTTCACGGGCGGTATATCTTGGAAACCAATTCACCAATGTCAAATTGGATGATTTTTCAAACGTCTCCGCGTATTGTCAAAAGTTGAAAATGCTTGCCGATCAACTTTCAAATATTGTTGCGCCGGTGATGAATCAAATGTTAGTTCTACAATTGATTGCGGTATTGAATGAACAATTTGATGGTGTTGCTACGTTAATTCAACAAAGCAATCCCTTACCACCATTCTATGAGGCTCGTTCGAGATTAATTCTTGAAGAAACCCGAGAACAAAAATAGGTGACGGGGGCGGCAACCAATGACGACACCGCTCTTATTTCCACTAACAATTATACTGATGATTTTGGCACTCAAAAATTTGGTTCCGGCGGTGGTTCGAACTGACAAAATAATGGATCAAAATCGTAACAATAACAAAGGAAAAAATAATAGTGGAAAATGATGGGGTCGGGGTGGCGGACAGGCTGCCGGTGGCAGCAACAGCTGCGGCCAACATGGCCAAAACAAACCCTATTGGCAGCAGCCCAACCTGCCAGCCAGCGGGAAGTGGGGGCAGTGTCCACCGTAGGGCTGGCAGCCGTAACAGTGGGTTGCCCCTCCTTGCCCGTACCCCATGACTTAGTGGGTCTAACCTCCTCCAACATTTAGGCAGCTCGGGGTTCTTGTCCGCAATAAGTTTTTTCAGCCATGGACCATCTTTAACAAGTTATGCTCCCACGGATATCGAGCAAGCCATGAACAACACGAATCTTAATATTTCTGATGATTCGTGGTACATGGACACGAGGGAAACATCACACATGACGACATCTCAAGGTAATCTCTCTTCTTAATTTAATATGAGCAGTAATAAAAATATTATCGTTGGCAGTGGACAGAAAATTCTAATTCGTGGTATTGGTCAATTAAACCTTCCTCACTCACCCATCTTTACACTTGAAAAATGTCCTATATGCACCCAAACTTATTAAAACTTGATATATGTACGTCGTTTCACTACTTACAATAATGTTTCTGTTAATTTGATCCGTTTGAGTTTTATGTGAAGGATTTTCAGACGGGAATGCCACTAATGAGATGTAATAGCACCAGTGATTTGTATCCCATCACCTCCACCATCAACCAAGTCACAAATCCATCAACCTTTGCTGTTGTTTCTCCTGTTTTATGGCATAACCGATTGGGACACCCGGGAGCACCGGTGTTCAATTCTCTTAGGAAAAATAAAGTTATTGATTGTAACAAACTTGTGGACTCTCATGTTGGTCAGGCTTGTGTGTTTTGGGAAGAACGTTAAATTTCCCTTATCTTTATCTACTTCCAATACTATTATGCCGTTTGATCTCATGCATAGTGATTTGTGGACATCCCCGATTTTAAGTTCAGCAGGTCACAAGTATTATATACTTATTTTGGATGATTATTCTAATTTTCTGTGGACATTTTCCATTGGAAAAAAATCGCAGGTCCCCACTATTTTTAAACAATTTAGTGTTTCATCCAAACCCAATTTGAGAGGTCCATTAAATATTTTCATTGTGACAATGTGAGGGAATTCATAAATGACCAATTTAAGAAATTTTGTCACCAAAGTGGTATGTCATTGCGTCTTTGATGTCCACAAACTTCTCCTCAAAATGGGAAAACCAAAAGAAAAATCCGAACAATCAATAATTTAATTAGCACACTTCTTACGCATTCGTCCATACCACCGTCTTTTTGGTATCATGCTACTCAAATGATTACATATCTATTAAGCATTCTTCCTAGCAAGCTACTCTCAAACCTATCACCAACACAAGTTTTGTGCAATCACACTCCTTCTTTTACATATTTGAGGGTTTTCGGGTATTTGTGCTATCCATTGTTTCCTTCCACAACAATAGACATACTTCAAGCCAGTTCCACTTTATGTGTCTTTTTGGGATACCCACAAAATCATAGGGGATATAAGTGTTATGATATGTCTAATGGAAAAATTATCATCTCTCGTCACATTGTTTTCGATGAGTCCACATTCCCATTTTCTAATTCTCAAAAGTCGTCCGCGCCTTCATACGAATTTTTGGATGAGAGGCTACACCCATTTTTCCATTACCATCTAAATTGTCCATCTTCCCAAGCCCAACCGAGGGGCCCACTGCCTCATCGGTCCCGACTGGACCTGCCCAAAACATCACTGCCCAGCCGATAGGACCGGCCTAAAACATCACTGCACAATCATAAAATTGGACTGGGCCAAACTGAGTCAGGGAGCCCACTGCCTCCTCATCCTAGGCCTCGACCCAGTTCCGTCCTCAGCACCAGTTGGCCCACATGAGGGAGTCCACGGCTCCCTCATGTACTTCACCGACCCAACATACCGGCCCACTGATACAAGCCCAGTTGGGCAGCCCCTCTCGGCCCAGTCCCATTACCGAATATCCACAACTCTAGCCACAAGTCTCGGCTCCCTCTCGGTCCATTGAAAAGCGTGCCATGCACGGAATTTTTCGACCTAAGTGTCATTTTAATTTAACCTCATCAGACCAACCATCACCAATTCCGAAAAATCCAAAAGCTGCTCTATCAGACCCGAATTAAAAAGTTGTCATGTTAGACGAAATTTATGCTCTTATCAAAAATAAGATGTGGGAGTTGGTGCCCCGTCCATCTAATGTGAACATCATACGTTCTATGTGGGTTTTCTGTCATAAAAAGAATTATGATGGTTCTTTTGCGAGATACAAAACTCGTCATGTTGGTGATGGTAGGTCTCAATAGGTTGGCATGGATTGCGGTGAAACATTCAGTCAAGTAGTTAAACCAACAACTATCATGATCGTGCTCAGTCTGACTCTGTTAAAATCATGGTATATTCATCAGTTGGACGTCAAGAATGCGTTTCTACATGGTCACCTACAGGAAACAATTTACATGCACCCGTCTTTGGGTTTCTGAGATCCTATTCACCCTGAATATGTTTGCTTGTTGAGAAAATTATTATATGGTTTAAAACAGGCCCCTCAGGGCGTGGTATAACAGGTTTGCAAGTTTTGTTTCCACACTGGGGTTCTCACATAGCAAGTCTGATCAGTCTTTGTTCATTTATAAGAAAGGAAATAACATGGCATATATTCTTCTCTATGTGGATGACATCATCCTCACAAAGTCATCTGAGTTACTTCGCCAATCTATTATGTCTTTCCTTGCCTTAGAATTTGCTATGAAGGATTTGAGTCCTTTAAACTATTTTTTAGGTATTGCTGTAACTCAATATGCAGGTGGTATGTTTCTTTGTCAAAAGAAATATGCTGAGGAGATCATTGACAAAGCCGGTATGTCCTCTTGCAAACCGTCACACACGCCGGTTGACACCAAGGTAAAATTGAGTAACTCTACAGGTTCTCTCTACAGTGATCCCACACGTTACCGCAGCTTAGCAGGGGCATTGCAGTATCTCACTTTCACGAGACCTGACATCTCCTATGCAGTTCAACAAGTTTATTTACATATGTATGACCCGAATGAAGAGCATATGTGGGCTTTCAAACGAATTCTGCGGTATGTTAAGGGTACCCTTGATTTTGGGTTGCATCTGTATAAGTTCACCATTTCTGGCGTCACATCTTATACAGATGCTAATTGGGATGGCTTCCCGAACACACGACGTTCCACCTTCGGTTATTGTGTATTTCTAGGAGACAACCTCATTTCATGATCGTCGAAATGCCAACCGACACTATCTCGGTCAAGTGCTGAAGCAGAATATCGAGGGGTTGCTAATGTGATTTATGAATCATATTGGCTCCGAAATTTTCTTTTAGAACTTCATTGTCTAATAGAAAAAGCAACTATGGTTTATTATGATGATTTGTGTGCGATATGTTTATCAGGTAACCCTGTCCAGCATCAACGCACAAAACACATAGAAATGAATATCTTATTTGTCTGTGAAAATGTTGCACGTGGACAAGTCCGTGTTCTCCATGTACCGTTCCGTTATCAGATTGCAAATATTTTCACGGAAGGTCTTCCGCACGTACTGTTTGATGATTTCAGGGATAGTCTCAGCATACGAGAACCTCCCGCTAAGACTGCGGGGGTTGTTAAGATAATTATGGACTCATCACATCATACTTATCTCCATCATATCAAAATTATCTCCATCATATCAAATCATACTTATGTAATTAAATCAAATATTATGTAATTAGGATGATTAATATATTCTTATCCTAGATTGATTTTTTTTTTATATATATATATATATATATTGGAATGAAATGAGATATGAAAAACATTTCCTTCGGAGAGAAAATGAATTCCCATTTTGAAGAGCAAGATTCTCTCGAGAGAAAAGCTCTCATCCAAGGTCATTAAATACACTTCAAGGTAGATTTTGTTGGTGCAATAACGATCGTATAACATCATTCAATGTTAATACTAAACTGTCCAACGGGACGAGACGTGTTAAGCGAGATGGAACGGGTGAGAAACAAACTTAACGAGATAGAGGGGGACCGAGACAACACTAGTCTTGTCCATATCACTTAGCTTACGCCACGAGACGGGGGATTTAGTGGATTCTTTTTAATTTATATTAGTCTAAATATTTAAATATTAAAAAAAATTTAAAAAATGATAGTGTGATATAAACTATATAAATTTAGTAAATAGACACAAATTTTAAATACTTCAAACATAAACTGCTAACATTGCTCAAACTTAAAATGGTTAACATTGCAAAATCAAGGGATATATACATGATTTTGCTTATTTCATAAATTTAAAGAAGAGAAACTTCAAATTCTAAGGACAATCTCCATCTGGGTGCCTATACTTCAAGTGTCTAATCAAAGAACGGATACCCCCTGACATCGGTCCAGGCTCATGCTTATATGTTTATTTACAAAGTATACATTGAAACATATCTGCATTCTCTCAAAATAGAACCATAACGAATTTGTTTTTGATCGTCAAGAGGAGCAGAAAGATTATCCATGTAATTATTAAAAGTTGAAAGTAGAGTAGTTGAGTAGAAAATTTAGAGAGAAAATTACAGAACTGTGCAAAAAAAAAAATGAAGATCGTTTACAGTTAGGTCAAAAGTAACTTAATAAAATTGGGGGTTGAAATTAAGTTGACAACAATTAATTTTTCAAGATTGAAAATAGCTAATATTTTAAAGTTATCAACGACTAGTTTTGTTTTCTTTTTAAGAAATTGTAATCCCAAAATATTTAATAGATAAAAAATTATAAAAAAGATGATAAATATTCAAGATTACAAGTAACTAAGTAGGACAATTCTTAAGAAAATTCAAGGCTTTAAGTTTGTTAAATAGAACTTTCAAATTTCACAGACAACTATCAGTTATTTGCTTCCGTTTAAACTCACGGAATAGCCTTCGTACTTGAACCTGTCTTTTTTCTGGTGAGCTCTATTCCAAGTGAGAAGACTTCCGTGGGTCGCTTTCCGCATGAAAAAGGACTATCATTTCGCGCTTTACCTTCTTGCATAGTTACTCAATTAATCTAGTTCTTTGAGTACTTAGGCCGTAGCCAGGTTTATTAAAATGCATGGCTAGATTAAAAGCAATTCAAAGAAATAAGCAATATCTTAAAAGAAGAAAATCGAAGGAGAACGGTTGCAAATCTGCCAGGATGGACCGGAAAATATTCAACCTATCCTCCTCCTAAAAGAAATGATCCAAGTGTGTCTGGGTTCCTAAAAAAAAACTCTAATCTGATTAGAAAGGCCCAAATGAGAAGAAGCAAGAGCATGTTTGGTTGTTCTTGACATATGATTAGGAGAAAAGAGAAGAATTCCTCACTAAAGACCTATCATGGAGGAAGTATGGGATCTGTGATGAAAAAACATGATAATATATGACAAATAAGTATCATAGGAGTACAACATAGGAATCAGTCCCATGTGAATATATTTACAAAGCATATATCATGCCTCTTCTGAAGAATCAACTGATTAGTTCTAAGTACACATTAAATTAATTAACTGATGTGACACATAATACTAGGATTTACAGATTGAAAAATTGACAGCAAAGAACCAGGTTCGTGAAAATACTAAAATGCAGGTTAATTAAAAAATAAAGATCTTATGAGCTGAATATAGTGATCATATGATCAATAATGAATCTGTTGTTTAGAAGATGAGATCCTGCGGGATAAACATAATGGTGAACATATGTTAATGGATTAAATCAAGAATTTCTTGCGAACCCAACTGACAAAGTGGCTATTGTATAAGAACCTAATTCTAAGAAAGATGAGTATGAATTACAACTGGTCAAAGAGAAAAATAGCAATGAAACTGGAACCTCAGCTAATGAAGGAGAAGATTATGCTTGGCAGCATAGTTGAAGACCAACCATCAGAAGAAGACATAACACATTGGGGTAAGGCATCACTTTTGAAGAAAAATGTTGAAGAAAGTTATATCTCTATTAGATTTGATGAACCAAGAAGTAAATCAAGAGAATGCTTTGACACAACTATGAGTAGAAAAAGCTTGTGAGTCTAAATTGATCAAGATGAGTCAAGCTCAGACGATTTACTCAATGTTTTGGCTACGATTAAACCTGATTATGTGGGAGATCAAAGTGGTAAAAAATGTCTAACTCAATGTTATACCTTAGCTGGTGCTCGCGAATGGTATGACCAAGTTAGCTTAGGTGAGATATCATGATACTGTTCGTACTCTTGAAGGGAACTCAATCACAATGAGAAAATCAGTCAGAGAACCTGGTTTTTTTTACAATATGGTATGCATCTTCTTCCTAGTATTTAGTTGCATAAGTCTGTCTACAGTACTTTGTCCATTGAACCAGTCCAATTATCTACCTCTTGATAAATTCCAGACAAATTGAGTTAGATCACATATGCCATCAACTTTGAACTGATCTTTTTGACCTTATAAATCTCCTCCTAACTTATTGCTATCGAGTCTGAAGAACACCAAACTCATTTGCAATACTTCCTCTTCATTTTTTCAAAAACCGCTGAAATGAGTCTCCCAAGAACAAGAAATTTGAAGACATGTTGATAAAAGTGTAAGAATTCTATTCATCCTTCAAGGGTTCAATATATACCCCATATACATCAATTAGGAAGAGTCAATCATGCCTAATCTTCCTAAATCAATTCCTAATAATCTTCTACCTAATAAACATAATATTCCTAATTAACATTTTACTACCTACCATATATAACATGATACTACATTAATACATAATCATAATATTATTTCATAATATTCTAACACTCCCCTGCATTCGAAGCTGGAAGGCGGTGAATGCTGAGACTGTCCCTAAAATCTTCAAATAATATCAGCGGAAGTCCTTTTGTGAAGATATCTGCGATTTGATGTCGCGTTGGGACATGTAGCACCCGAACTTGTCCGCGAGCCACCTTCTCGCGTACAAAATAAATATCTAACTCAATATGTTTAGTGCGTTGATGGTGGATGGGATTCCCTGAGAGGTAGATTGCACTAATATTATCACAGTATACTATTGTTGCAGTCGGAATAGGGCAATGAAGTTCAAGTAACAGGTTCCGAATCCAACATGAGTCAGATACAACATTGGCCACAACGCGATATTCTGCTTCAGCACTTGAGCGTGATACCGTGGCCTTCCTTTTTGAGGACCATGAGATTAAATTGTCACCAAGGAAGACGCAATACCCGGAGGTGGGTCGTCTTGTATCTGGACATCCTGCCCAATCTACATCAGTGTAAGTAACAAGTTTGGAAATAGAGGACGGGTATATATGTAATCCATACTACAGAGTGCCCTGAATATATCGCACAATGCGTTTCAGAGCATCCATATGTTCCTCCATTGGATTATGCATGAATAGACACACTTGTTGCACTGCATAGGTAATATCTGTCCTGGTGAATGTGAGATACTGTAAAGCTCCTGCTAGGCTGCGATATAACGTTGGATCAGCAAAAGGTTTGCTAGAGATGACGACTTTGTGTCGACCGGAGTTGCCGAAGGTTTGCAGAAAGACATCCCAACTCGTTCCACGATTTCTGATGCATACTTATTCTGGGAGAGGAATAATCCACCTGTATGTCGGGTCATAGCAATCCCTAGAAAGTAGTGGAGTGGGCCAAGATCTTTCATAGCGAATTTAGAACTAAGTTGTGACATGATATTCTTGCGGAGAGAGTCTGAAGATGCTGTTAGAATAATATCATCCACATATAGAAGAAGATAAGCAGTATGATTACCCTGACGATAAATAAACAGGGAATTATCTGAACGGCTGTGCGATAAACCCATGTGTGACACAAAATCTGCAAACCGCTTATACCAAGCCTAGGGGCCTATTTGAGGCCATATAATAGGATCCATGTATCCCAATGGTTGGTGCATGTAAACAGTCTCATTAAGGTGTCCATAGAGGAAGGCATTTTTGACATCCAATTGATGAAGTGACCATCCTTTTGAGAGAGATAGGCTGAGAACTGTTCTGATAGTTGCAGGTTTGACCACTGGACTGAATGTTTCCCCACAATCTACACCAACCTGTTGTGTCTTCCAATCACCTACAAGACAGGCTTTATGCCGCTCAAAAGTTCCATCAGATTTTTCTTTATGGCTGAAAATCCACATAGATCGAATTATATTAGCATTAGATGGACGAGGTACTAAATCCCATATCCTATTTGTAATTAGAGCATGATATTCATCATCCATGGCCATTTTCCAATTCGGGTATTTTAGAGCAGACGCTGGATTACGAGGCAAAGGTGATTTCGAGATTTGGGTGTGAAGGCTATAATTGGCATTAGGTTTGACAATTCCATGTTGACTACGGGTGACCGAACGATTTGTTGGGCCAGTAGACTGGACGCCACTGACCGAGGAGTGAGAAATCGAGGGTCTAGTGGGCTGCATTGATGGAGCTGGAATTGGACCCGTAGTGGCGGACTGGCACAATGGGCCTGAATTAGGTATTCAACACTAGTAATAGGTACCGAGTTGTGAAAAAAATGTGTTAGATACGAAAGCTTATCATTATCCAAAAAATCATAGTTAGGGGTCCCGGTGGCATGTAACTTAGCAAAAGGAAAAATTATTTCATCAAAGATTACATGACGACTTATAAAGATTCTTTTGGAAGAAATGTCGTAACATTGGTAACCGCGATGATGAGTAGGATATCCCAAGAACACACATGGAGTAGACCGGGCTTGGAGTTTGGTGATTGTGGTGGATGGAAAGAGGGGGTAGCAAAGACAACCAAACACTCTTAAGTGATGATATGTGGGCTCTCGTAGGTAAAGCATTTTTAGGGGAGCTTGGTATGATAGATTTTTATGAGGAAGGACATTCAACAGATAAGTGGCCATTTGGAGTGCATGATGCCAAAATACAGGGGGAAGTGAAGCATGAGAAAGAGAATATTGTTAATAATTCTAATTTTACGTTCCGCCTTCCCATTTTGTGATGAAGTATGAGGACAAGACAAATGAAACTGAAGACCATTTGTTTTGAAAAAAATCCAAAAACTGTTTATTGTCAAACTCCCCCCCACATTGTCACATTGAATATTTTGATATCACGTTCAAATAATATTCTACCTAATTAACATAATATTCCTAATTGACATTTTACTACCTACCATATATAACATGATACTGCATTAATACATAATCATAATATTATTTCATAATATTCTAACAAAAAGCCTTTTTCAAAGTCAAAAAGGATAACAAGTAATGTTTTAGGGGAAGATATAGTGAAAAAATATCAAAAGGAAGAGCATGTTGCCTGTCATAAAGATACAAAGGAGAGATTTGTGATAAAAGAAGGTGATATTGATAAGGAACCTATTTTCTTGGATGTTGATGCTTAAGAAATTGGCAAGAGAAATACTTCAACAGAAAAATTGAGAAAAGGAGTAGACTAAGAGAGTGATGTTGAGAATCTGCTGTCGAAGCAATAAGCTACCAATACTCACCTTGACAGGAAAGTTGCCACATTAAAGCAGCAATAAAAGGAATATGGAGTATAACCTTGATATATTTTTTATAAATAACCTTGACATTGATATTCCGTACCTTGCTATAACAGGAACAAGGTATAAATAAATTAATGTGAGAGGAAACTCCAAGCAGAGATAGAATCTTTCTCAACACAGTTCACATAAGCTAAAAATATGGATTGAAAAGTGAAGAAGAAGAAGATGAAAAGAAAAGAACAAACTCTAGAAGTGGAGGGAATTCATCAGGGATGGGTTAAACGGGTGAGTTTCTAAAGAAATGAGTATTTAAAATTGAAGTGTGTCATTTGATGACAGAATATACGTGTGTATATTCTGTGTATATGTCGTGTATCACTCCTTACAATATTAGAGTTCTTGTACATGTGTAATTATAATAGTAGTCTTGTATTAGGAAATGGTAGATTTAATTACCATAATTAAATATTGTATATCATGTATATATACCTTTTACATTAATGAAAATAATCAAGGAATTATTCTCTTTCATATGTTCAGCCGTACTCAAAATAGGAGATGTTCACAAATCACTATGTATGATATCGAAAGACATTAAAGTACAATTTGTGGATGCAGAAAATGGTAATTTGACATGTTTCCCAAAAAACGCAAGATTCACATATAGGAGTCCTAGAAATACGGTTGAAATTAATAAAATTATTTTTCCTAAGGGAGCGTAAAATGGAGTCTCCCGGATTTCCTAATCTGGAATGCGATAAGGAAGACGAAAGAGCAGCAAAAGTTGAGGGAACTGAAACTGGATTGTTGACGACGTTTGAAATAGGGTAGAGATGCCTGGTGCTGTCACATCTCATTATTCGTCTCCTTGTCGTAAAATCCTTTACAGTAAAACCAAAAGGATCAAAGTCAAGGAAAACCTAATCATCAGTTGTGAAACGTCGCACGAAGATTAGATTCTTAATGAGTTTAGGGGCATATAGGACATTTTTTAAGATTAGTGGTGGATGTGGTAGGGATAGGGAGGAATGACCATAACCACATACGAGAATGCCTTGTCTACCACTAATAATAATATTCTGATTTAAATTACTCAAATTAGAATAAGACGAGAGAGTACCTTGTGATGCCGTCATATGAGATGTGGCGCCTGTGTCCATACACCAATTTTCGTCTAGAGTGTTGAGTGACATTGTGCTCATAACTGCCTCAATGTCAGTCGGTGCATAAGTCGATGGCGGGGGGCTGTGTTGTGTAGGCCTGCTGTGAACATGGGCCAAGTATGCCAGGTTGGGCCTGTAGGTTCTGAGGTGGAGTCCACGAGGATGTCGTATACGGGCAATGAGGGTAGGCCCATGACGGTGGGGCCCATGCAGCCCACGACGGGTAGGCAGCCCACGACAGAGGCTGCTGCCACTACCGTAGTCGCTGCTGGCTATTTTCGACCGGCGGGGACTGCCCCTTCACGCCGCCATTGTTGCCAGAATTTCTTTCGCCGCAGCCCTTGCCAGACTACCTGCACGGCGGTTGTTATGGGAGGAAGTGGACTGTTGCGGATCCTCTGGCCGACGGTTCTGGTTGCCGGACAGGGAGGCCCTGCCATTGGTGGAGGGACCGATAGTGGTGGTGAGGGGGAGGGGGCGACCGAGAGAGGTCGGTGGCTAGGGTTCCAACGTGGGCTAGGTGCCGACGTGGAAAAAAAGTGGCAACCGAGAAGGTGTATCGACGACTAGAGTAGGATTTGTAGTTTTAGGCTACTAATACCATAAAGGAATATGTTCTTTGATTTTATTGATGAATGATTTACAATACATATAAGGTTACACGCATACTTACTTTGATACAAACTAGGTAACTAATTAACCTAATTACAAAATAATTATAATTCTACCTAAAATAGGAGATATACAGTTATCGAGGCAGCGATGCACACACTAGGATTAAATCTTCCGGATGCAAATTGGTACACGGACATCGGTGCCACTTCTCATATGACGTCTGCGCTAGGTAATCTCTCGTCTTATTTCAATTTGAACAAAAATCGTGGCATTATTATTGGTAATGGTAATTCAATTCCAATTTGTGGTTATGGTCACACAAATTTATCTCCCCCAAACCCACATTTAGTCTTGAAAATGTCCTTCATGCTCCTCAATTAATTAAAAATTTGGTGTATGTTCGGAAATTTACAACTGATAACTGGGTTTCTATTGACTTTGACCCTTTTGGATTTTTTGTGAAGGATTTCACGACGGAGATACCTATAATGAGTTGTAATAGTCGGGGCGAGCTATATCCCATCACCACCACCACCATCACCACTAATCCAGCCACACTGTCAACGTTTGACGCTTTAGCACCTTCCTTATGGCATGAACGTTTGGGTCATCCGGGAGCATCTGTTCTTTCTTCTCTTAAGAATAATGAGTTTATTGAGTGTAATAGTATGCGTAGTACTAATGTTTGTCCTTCTTGTCCTCTTGGGAAATATGTTAAATTACCATTTGTTGTCTCCAATTCTAGTACGTTGTTTCCATTTGATATTATTCATAGTGATTTGTGGACATCTCCTGTTTTGAGCTCTTTGGGCCACCGTTATTATGTGTTATTTTTGGATGATTATTCTAATTTTTTGTGGACTTTTCCGTTATCTAAAAAGTCTTAAGTTTATTCTACATTCCTATCGTTTAGAGCATTCATCCGTACCCAATTTGAATGGGAAATTAAAAACATTCAATATGATAATGGGTCCTTTAGAGAATTTTGTAACATTAATGGTATATCTTTCTGGTTTTCTTGTCCACATACATCCTCACAAAATGGGAAAGCCGAGCGAAAAATACGCACCATTAATAATATTATTCGAACATTACTAGCCCATGCTTCATTACCACCTTCATTTTGGCATCATGCATTACAAATGACCACTTACCTTCTTAACATACTCCATATCAAAGGATTAGCATCCAAATCTCCACTCAAAATTATTTATCACAAAGATCCGTCCTATTTTCATCTTAAGGTGTTTGGGTGTTTATGCTATCCTCTCTTTCCCACCACTACAATAAACAAACTACAAGCCTGCTCTATCGCTTGTGTATTTTTGGGTTATTCATCTAATCATCGTGGTTATAAGTGTTATGCTTTATCCTCTAAAAAAATCATCATTAGTCGCTATGTAATTTTTTATGAAAACCAATTTCCATTTGCTAAGTTACATAATTACGTGTATAATTCCTATAATTTTTTTGATGATGGGCTCTCACTGTATGTGGTCCACCATTTGGTCCGGCACCCGTCTCGGGATTTGGAACAGCAGACACCGGCTGGCCCAGTGCTTACTGGCCCAGACCCTTCCCGTGATCATTTCCAGCCAACAGGCCTACTGCCCGTTGGGCCATCTTCCGTCCATCATCTGAGTCTGCCAGCAGGCCCACTACCTGCTGGCCCAAATGTCCCACATCCAGATCCAGTTTCTCGGCCAGTAGGCCCACTGCCTGCTGGCCATCCATTTTCCCTCTCGGTCCAGCGTCTCGGCCAGCAGGCCCATTTCCTGCTGGCCTACCTCCCAACCCGAGCCCGATCCTCCCAAACTGAGCTAGTTCCGACATCACCACACCGATCCATGTCCGGTCCACTTCTATTCTGAGTCAAGGGACCGTTACTCATAGCCAACATGGTATTTTTAAACCAAAATGTCATTTGAATCTCAATTCTAATGTCACTACATCACCCCTACCACGTAACCCCGTGTATGCCCTTCGTGACCCGAATTGGAAAATGGTCATAGATAATGAATATAATTCTCTTATTGAAAATAAGATGTGGGAATTGGTGCCCCGTCCGCCTGGCGTTAATGTGATTCATTCTATGTGGATTTTTACTCCTAAGGAAAAATCTGATGATTGTTTTGAGAGACATAAGGCCCGTCTTGTAGGTGATAGCAAAACTCAACAGGTTGGCGTTGATTGTGGAGAGACATTTAGTCCGATGGTCAAACCGGCAACTATTCGCACTGTTCTCAGTCTGGCACTCTCCAAAGCCTGGCCCATTTATCAACTAGATGTGAAAAATGCATTCTTACACGGTGATCTCAAGAAAATGGTATACATGCATCAGCCCTTAGGTTTCAGGGACCCGATCATCCTAACCATGTCTGTTTGCTGAAGAAGTCATTGTATGGTCTAAAATAGGCCCTTCGCGCCTGGTATAAAAGGTTTGCATATTATATGTCTACTATTGAGTTTTTTCACAACAAGTCTGATCATTCTCTGTTCATCTATCATCGTGGTACTTCTCTGGCATACATTCTGTTATATGTGGATGATATTATATTGACTGCCTCTTCTGATAAATTACGCAAGTCTATCATATCTCTTCTCAACTCCGAATTTGCTATGAAAGACTTGGGGCCTTTGAGTTATTTTTTTGGTATAGCTGTAACTCGTCATGCATGTGGTCTATTTTTGTCCCAGATGAAGTATTCGGTTGAGATTATTGAGCGGGCTGACATGTCATTATGTAAGTCATCTCCTACTCCGATTGACACCAAACCGAAGTCGAGTGCTAATTCTAGCACACCCTATGAAGATCCCTCCCAGTATCGTTGTCTTGCGGGGGCTCTTCAGTATCTTACATTCATGAGGTCCGATATTACTTATGCAGTGCAGCATGTGTGTTTATTTATGCATGATCCGAGGGAAGAACACATGCATGCTATCAAACGCATAGTGCGTTACATTCAGGGCACTCTTGATTATGGTTTGCATTTATATCCATCCTCCGTATCTACTCTCATGTCTTATACAGATGCTGATTGGGGTGGATGTCCAGATACCAGACGCTCGACATCTGGTTATTGTATGTTTCTTGGTGATAACTTGGTCTCTTGGTCGGCTAAATGCCAGGCTACTTTATCGCGATCCAATCCGGAGGCTGAGTATCGAGGGGTAGCCAATGTGGTGTCTGAGTTCTGTTGGCTGCGTAACCTCATATTAGAGCTTCACTTTCCTATTCAGAAAGCTACCTTGGTCTACTGCGATAATGTTAATGCGGTCTATCTCTCTGAAAATCTGGTCCAACATCAGCGCACTAAACATATCGAGATGGATATTCACTTTGTTCGCGAAAAGGTAGCTCGTGCACAAGTACGTATTTTGCATGTCCCTTCACGGTACCAAATTGCTGACATCTTTACTAAGGGCCTTTCCTTAGTTCTGTTTGAAGATTTTAGGGACAGTCTCAGCGTACGACAACCGCCCACTATGACTGCGGGGGTGTGACAGAATATACGTGTGTATATTCTGTGTATATGTCGTGT
The DNA here is from genome assembly GCA_029783415.1 of Anisodus acutangulus. Taxonomy (NCBI): domain Eukaryota; kingdom Viridiplantae; phylum Streptophyta; class Magnoliopsida; order Solanales; family Solanaceae; genus Anisodus; species Anisodus acutangulus. The sequence continues at coordinate 29,833,115 of CM056507.1, read as the reverse complement.
ATCACTCCTTACAATAGTAGAGTTCTTGTACATGTGTAATTATGATAGTAGTCTTGTATTAGAAAAATGTAGATTTAATTACCATAATTAAATATTGTATATCATGTATCTATACCTTTTATGTTAATGAAAATAATCAAGGGATTATTCTCTTTCATTTGATTCTAATCTTGTCACGTGCCACTCTGTCAAAATTAAGGAAAAGATTTGTGCCAAAATATAATGAGAGAGCTATATTTGGACAAAAAGTATAACGAGAGGGGTATATTTTGACCGAAACTCAAATGAGGGATACATTTAAACTATTTTTGAAATTATAGGGGTATATTTGTCATTTTTTCGAATAAAAGAAATCCGAAACCTAGTATGTTGGCTTTCTGAAATACAGGTTGAGTGGTACTCAGTTACACCTAAAAGCTTGGGTAAACAATTGAAAGTCACGCATATAATATTAAAATGTGATGGTGAATGTCTAAATTACCCTCAACCTTTTTCTTAAAAGACTTAAACCAGCCACGTTGAAAACTTTGGCTCTTTTGATATATAAAAAATAGAAAATAAAAATACATTAGATCCACAATTCATTACAACATTCCCGACTAGTATTATACTATATTAGTTCAAAATATTCTTAATATAGTGTGACACTATTGACTTTGAATTAAGTTAATGGTTTTCTCCAAGAGCCTCATACTATTAAGAGTACATATACTTTATGTATAGTTTCACAATCTTTTCAACATTCAATATAGGACTTTGTTAGCACACCTAACAATCTCCCATTGAACTAAGTTTTTTGTGGCCCATTACCACAATCCACACATAATTCTCCTCGAACTAAGTTTACATGGCCCATTACCACGATGACACATCAATTTTTTAGATTCACTATGTGCTACCCACGTGACTAATCATTTATGGCCACTGAAGCCCAAAACTAGCTTCTTGTGCATGTGTGTCTTAAAGCTACCTTTGACATGATAAAGTTAGTAAATCGAGCCTCACGCTGTCACTCTGTCATCTCCATACTCATCTCGTCAAATAACTGACTCTAATATAGTTATTGAGTTAAACTAGCCTAAAGATACTCTTAACATGGTGTGAGATTGCTCACTTTAGGCCAAATCCACACGATTTTCTCCAAAAGGTCTTACACCATTAAAAGTATCTCTACACCTTATATGTTGCTTCCCAATCTTTTCCACTTCCAATATAGGAATTTGTTCATACATTCAACAACCAGGTTTATATAAACTCTCGTACTTTGTAGATGGATAAACAACTTGTTCCATACCAGTAAGAATAAATATTGAAGTGCCAGTGTTGCATTTAGTTCCCCTCGAAATGACAAAATAGCAAAAGTTGAAAATTTAACGCATAGCAGGATCCATTACCTTATGGATCGATGCATAAAAGATCTTTCACCAACTTGATCTGTGATAATGCCTCACTTCTGGTTCCATCCTAGAAGAGTTTATCTAGGTGTGTTTCTCCATTTTCTTGCAAACACTAGATAAATGCTAATGCCCTCCTTCCAAGGAAGACTGTGCATCAGTATAAGAATGAAGAAGGAAGAGAATGATCTGTACACAGTAGGCATTCGTGGTTAAGCACATCGAGCTTTAAATTTTCAAGGTGAATTGCTAGTCACAAGAAAATGTGATGAATTCTAATCAATTTAGAGAAATTTACTAGAAAAAGATGTCAAAATGTGTTCATTTACAGCATCTCCAATAGTTTTAAAATTTTCAATTTGGTCTTTAGTACCACAACCTAGAAGAATAGAGGAACTTCCGTTAGACAACTCATGTAGGACGCATCTCTGTCATCTATCCAATCCATACACTAGTCTTTGTCGTGAATAAAATGATGCAAATAGAGTAGCTTGTAGGAAATGTCCACTGCTTGTCCCAAGAGGATAGACTTCACTTGGCCATATCCAAGTTGTGGTTAACACACAAGAAATCATTTTGCTCACATAGCATAATGTTGTCTCATCAAGTTCTCTGATCCATCAGGAAGTTTATATGAACTGGTGCAGCATCAAAACTTCAAAGTTGTCTCCTCAAGACGAATACATATATAGTTATTCACAAGTGATGACATTCTCTAGTGTTGGGGCTTTTCTTGTCTTCAAGCCATTTTTAACCTCTAACATGAGTTCAGTTCGCAAAGATGACAATGTGCCAAGGAATCATAAATTATTTTTGAAACAGAATCACGTAAGCTGCATTTCCCTATCCAGCAAAGCCAATATTGTACTTATTTCCTGTGTGTGGATGCCACCTGTCTCCTGAAACAAACATATGAAATTCTGTTCCAACCTGAATCCAACTGCATCCAGGTCTCTTCCTAAGACCTATTTTCTTCATAAAATTCCTCAGTTTTGAGACTTGATTCCATCTTCCAGATGTTGCATATGCATTTGAAAGTGACACATAATGTCCTGAATCTTAATTAAACAATTAGCTATATGTTCCTCGAGTTCTGTCTTTCTGAGTTCTCTACAAGGCACAAGCAGCGATTGAAAAACATTTGCATCAGGTTTGAAAGGCATACTCTGCATGAGCTGCATAGCTTCATCTAGATCACCACACCTAGAGAGAAGAGTGATCATACAACCATAATGTTCTACACTTGGCTTCATATGATACACAGAGAGCATGTCATAAAGAACATCTTACCCTTCTTTTACCAGTCCAGCATGACAACAAGAGGATAGTACACTGGTGAATGTTATGCTGTCTGGTTCCATGCCTCCCTCGGAGAGACGTTTAAACAATGCAAGTACTTCTACAGCACATCCATGTAAAACATAACCAGATATCATAGCATTATAAAAGGTCAACTTCTTCTCTGGAATCAAATCAAAAATACATTTTGCACAATTTAGACTTCCACATTTAGCATACATATCAGCTAATAAGGGAATCTTTTGCCTTAAAATGTATCCATGAATGGCTCTTCCTTCGTGCAGTGGTGCCATATTTGTAGAAGCTGAGAGGGCAGCAACAATACTTGCACTATTTTGTCGATACCCTGCTTGAAGCAGTTGTTTAAAATATGTAAGTGCCTCACTGTTGTGACTATTTTGAGATAGACCACTGATAAGAGTAGTATAAGTAACTGTGTTAGGATCTAAACCAACAGTTTTCATTTGTGTAAAAATGTCTATGGCCTCATTTATCTGTCCATTTCTTAAGAATCCAAGAATTACAGAATTCCAAGATATGGTATTTTGTGGTAAACCATACAGATGCATCTGGTAAAATAATCTTAATGACTCGCCACTCAAACCCACTTCTGCATAAGCAGCCAATAATGTATTCCACAAGACTAGAGCTTTCTCCACAGTGTAGTCAAAAACCCGTCTTGCATCTGGGATTCTCTCACATTTAGCATACATATTTATAATACCACTTGTTACGACTACGTCATTATCAAAATTGCTTCTGATACAAAAACAATGCCCTTCTCTGCCGAGTTTCAAATCCCTTAATTCTGCTGAGGCAGATAATATGGATGATAGTGTCACGGAGTCAAAACCTAAAACCTTTTAATCTCATCAAACGAGACAGGTCGAGAGCCTTGTCAATCTGACCAGATTGTGCATAACAAGAAATTAACAAGTTCCATGTTACCACATCTTTCTCAATCAGCCTATCAAATATTAGCTCAACATCATTAACCAAACCAACTTTAGCATAAAAGTTTATAAGTGAGGTCCCCAAGATGTTATCCAAATCTAATCCACTCAAAATAGATATAGTATGACCTTGCTTACCTTGTTGTAGAGCACATAAATTGGCTGAAGCTGAAAGAAAACTCGACAGAGTTACACGAGTTGGTTCAATTGCTTCAGTTCTCATATCATAGAAGACTCCAATAGCTTCCTCATTGAATCCATTTTGCATATAACTCACAATAGTTGCATTCCAGGCGACTACATTCCTTTCAACCATACAATCAAAAACCTTTCTTGCATCATCCAAAACCCCACATTTTCCATACATATCAATAAGACTAGTAGCCACAAATACACAGCCTTCAAAACCTAATTTCAAGACATGACCATGAACACATTTCCCAAATGCAACATAATTTAAGGCACCATAAGCTTTTAATACATTTGGGAGAACAAAATTGTCGCCAAGAATTCCATTTTCTAGCATTTGAATGAATTTCCTCAAAGCTTCTTCAGACATATTATTCCTGCAATGGAGTCCAATAATTGCAACCCAAGAAAAAACATTTTGTTTCCTCAGTCTGGCAAACAAGTTGTTGGAAACATTAAACGCATCACATTTTGCATAAAAAATGACAAGCTTTGTCTCAATGTACTCATTCTTGGCAAAGAAATCACCACTCTTTAGAATCTTTGCATGAATTTGCTGACCCAATTGAAGGTGTCGCTCATAGACACAACCTTGGAGGAGTTCACCATAGAACTCAGGTCCAACATACTCCATTTCATTGAGTAACTTCGTAGCTTCCTCAAGTTTACCTTGTTTGCATAGAGACCTAAGGAGTCTGAAGTAGTGAGATTTATGGACAAGTTTTTCGTTTCTGCTGCCATCTTCTTGGTATGTTATGGAATGATGACTCTGTGGGGATTTCATAAATGATTTAGGTTTAAGAGTAGGTGTGTGAGGGTTCAAGCTGAGGTTAATCCGTAGTGAAGCCGTGCATGTAGCAGCTTAATTGTATCGTTTGAAGAAGAGTACGGTATAAGATGGGATATGGTGATCATTTTGGCCATACAAACTGCTTGGGGGTGTGTGTCATCATTTTACCACTTACAAAAGAGTACTTACAAGTTTCTTTATTTATTACTATTATTTTTTAAAAATAAATTTTACTCTAATAGGCATTGTAATGCCTACCAGAGTTTTTTTTATTGACAATAGCAGAAAAGCAAAAGCATCTGTCTGTTACATTGTGTCTAAAATTAGAACTAGCTAGAATCAAAGAATTGCTTGACCGACTTACAAGTTCAGCCAAGTAAAAGTAAAATAAGTCGGTCAAGCAAATCCATTGTTTTAATTAGAACTAGCTAGAGTCAAACTTGTAAGTATGTAAATTGTTCTCCATATAAGTATCCATTCTTGCTGGTGTATCCTGAGCGTAGCAAATCCAGTACTAAAAGGTGTCTTTTCTTTTCTTTTCCCCGAGAAAATTTCTCTTTGTATGTTTAGTTTCACAATTTGTTACTAGTCCAGCTAAAAGCTCACATTCTGACATGATCATAACTAGAAAAGTATGAAAACTGTTGAGAATATAATCAAATATTAAAAGTGTGTTCTATCTAACAGTTTAAACTTTTAGATCAGATAGTCGCACACTTCAATATGGTATCAGAATAGGCAAAAGGTCCTGGGATCGAATCTCACCGCCACCCATTATCAAAAAGAAAATTTCCATGTGCTTGGACCATGAGAAAAAATCAGGCCAGCACGTGAGGGGGTGTGTTGAGAATATAATCAACTATTAAAAGTGTGTTCTATCTAACAGCTTAAACTTTTAAATCAGATGGTCGCACACTTCAATAAAAACAATTATAAATACGTAAAAATTAAAGATAGGAGAAATCGATAGATGAGATAGAATAAATATGAGATGAGAATAGAAAAAAGAAGCAATCAATTCAATTAACTTTGTGACTAATCAATATTGGATTAAATACCAACACCTACTAATCAATAAACAAATATTTGAATCAACCCAATGGGAAAGGAAATTTGAACTCATACACATGAATCTAATCCAAAATTATCCAAGTAAGAGAATCCTCCCACTACCTATCACTAGCTAATCCTAGCTTAACCTAAACTCCATAGATGGAGAACTACTCTTAAATGAGTTTCTTCATCCATCAAAATCTAAGGAATGGAAATAGGCTAAGGCAAGCTTATATGGTTTTTCCTTTACATGCATAACCATAATTATTTAACAACTAACCACATTTGACATTTAATTTTTTAGGCCACACATCAAACATTTGGGCTTCTTTAAGAGGCAAGCTTTGGGCCTTGGATTCTTGGACACTTGTACTCTTCCTTCATGCTATCTTCCATAGCTTGAAGGCCCTCCAATGATTCTCTTCAAGTTCTTCCATAGCTTTATTCTCCATGAACTTGGCTTGTAAAGCTTGAATGTCCCCTTGCAAAAAGGTGAGCACTTGAGCTATCTGATATCATATCATCCTCCCTTCTTGAAAAAGATTCGTCTTCGAATCTGTACCTTGCAAGATATAAAAGAGAATTGAGTATGTGATCTTTCACAAAACAAACAAGTTAATCATCATAAGGTAATTAATGATAATATCTAAAATAAGCATAGTATGTAACAAACACACTTAATTGCTCACTCTTATGATATAACTAAACACCAAAAGAATCTCAAAAGAGTGTGTATCCAAATAATGTCAAAGGAACTTGACTACTCAAGACACTTCGACAAGAGGGTAAATCAGAAGAACCAATGCATCTAAAATAAATCATGCAAGTTCTCATTGGTCCTAGAAATCAAGAAGCACATATCTCCCTTTAAGTTAAGAAACAAGTGATATCCATCATGGCTAAGTGCACTATCACAAACAAGACCAACCCATCAAGTCAAGACGCTATCCGATGCACTAGACCACCAAAATAAAGGACTCACTATCAAGTTAACACTAGATTTAAATACAAAGGTATCCCCCACACTTTTTTCACAAGCATTCTCCATGCGAACCCAAAATGAAATCAAGTAACAACACTAGTAAAGAATCACATGAATGACTAGAAGTGTTACTACCCTACTCATCATACAAAGAAGTTACCTCCATGACTTTAGAAAGCCCAAGAATAAGCATGAGTCATGAATACATACCGTCCTTGAAGGGAGTACAAGATGTGACTTCATACCAAGTTGTTGTTCCATGAGGTCCCCTTCAAGGGTCCTCCTCAACAAGACCCCTCATTTGATGAAACTTCACAAATAAGTCAATCAAATAACCAAGTTATCAAAAGAGAGAGTTGTACCTTTAAGCTCATCGAACCTATGTCAAGCTTCGAGTAGCATCTCCTCACCCTTTAGGTTAGAAAATCTAGCATAGTCCTTCCAAAATGTAGGCTCTTTTCCTTTCATATCACCCCCTTCTTTGAAGAGCACTTTTCACGTTTGAAAGCCTTTTCCAAATAAGACGTTGGTCCATCAAGGGGGTCAAAAGCCCTAGTGAGAGACATTCCATCATAGGGGAGGGCGTCAAAAACCTCACCCACCCTATGCTTGTCATTATGACCAAGCGTCAACTCACAATCCTTCAATAAGGAAGTTCATTCATTGGGAAGGGGATTATCTTTCCATAGTGGATTACTAGACACTTTGTAGCCTCCAAAGGTGGCTACATTTTCAAAATTACAATACATATCACTATGCACCTCATTTTCAATAGCCATGTCATCATCAAATAAGAAATTATCTTTAAAGAGAGAACATCAACAGATGATGAGGATTCAAAATATGTAATTTTACTCTCATAAAGACAAATGCCATTTTTCAAACTACTTTTCTTCACATGACTGTCTACATGATCAACAATATCAACATCATCACTAATTTGAGGTTCATTACGCACATCACAAAATATCTCAAATAGTGGATTAACATTACACGTAAGTTGATAAACACAAATATTAGCACTAGTTGGACTCAAATCGATCTTGAAATGTCATCATTTCATTCAAGGTTGTAACACCCTTGCTGCCCATAGTCCGAATGATGAGGTGTTATTGGAGGTTAAGCGTGAGGTTGGTGCAATTAGTTCCATCTTAACTCAAGACAAAGAACCCATGGACCCCTCTAGTGAGGAATTTGGTAGACCACAACTCACTTCTTCTACCTATGATTCCTTACTCCAATGGGAAAATTATTTGAAGTGTGGGCCCTTCAAGATATTGGATAGGTTCCGAGAAAGCTCATACAAGGAAGGACTTTCAGACGATGATGGGAGTTCAACATTGCATATTGGAAACTTATCAATGCACTTAAACAATAAGATTTTGAGCACAAATTCTTTTGAAGAAAGGGAGTATGATGTAAAAAAGACTGTCAACTCTAAGTTCCAATTTGGTTCTCAAGGTAATATGCTCGGAGTTCCAAATATTATCGATCGACATATGGTAACATGCCTAATGTGGCATGGAAAATTGAGTAGAGTTGGAACTGTCACGTGAAGATCCTAGAAGCATGTTTATTTTTTGGCTTTGTATGTAGGCCTTGGTCGGGCCATTTTTTTCTTTTATCTTTATTTCCTAGCTTAGCTTTTAGCTCTCATTAGGACATAATTAATAAGTCATGTAATAAGGAAGGATGACTAGGCCATGTAATAGGGTGACGAGGCTGAGAGTTTCTTCCCACAAGATGATTAGGCTGAGAAGAGTGTAAGAGGATAAGATGGCAAGGACAAGAATCATCTAGAAGATGAGGCTTCCAAGAGGAGAATTCATGAACTACTAGTTCATGTATTTGAGACATCAAGAACGACCTAGGATAGATGAAGAGTTGGCCGAAAATAACTTACCAAGGCACATATGCATGGAATGGAAGCTTCTAAACATATCCCAAGAAGATGAGATTTATGAAGAGCCAAGTTCATGCATCCAAGACACAAAATAATGGCTTCGGAAACTCAAGAGGTGGCCGGTAACACCCTTGGTCTCCAAGTTAACCCGAAACCTTTCCCACTTGTTCCCATATGGCCTAAAATCCAAATAGTTTGTGTTTTTTAATTTTTCTTCTAGAAAGGTTCATGTATTACTATAAATAGGATCCTTAGGATATTGTAAATGGGAGAGTTGTTGTTGATATATAAACTTGATTTTTTTCTCACTTTGCTAAGTGTTTCAACCTAGGGTTGTAATTCTTAGTTGGTCCTCCGGGGGGATCATTTATCTTGTTACTTTCTAAGGTTCTGGTCATCCTCACTTGGTTAGTATTGAGCATTGTAGTCAGCAAACCTCAATTTAATCCTTGTCTAATTGACCACAATATACTTGGTGTCGACACGATCAATAAATCCCTTGTGTCTCTATCCAAGAGCCTTATATCAACCAATTGTGACTTGGTTTGTACTCGGACTTGCTTATCGCATTCTGTGGTCATCACTCATCCAAACCACTTCGTTCCTTTCACCACCACGTCCCAAAACACTTCCCTAATATTCACTATAAGGGTCACTACTCGAACCCACACGTATCCGACCGTCCCCACCCGACAACCACAAACAGTCCACTAAAACCAACCTTACCGAGACCTCACAGTTTCGGTTCATTTCTGCGACCTCGCCACCACCAAACCATCAAGTCCCAAACATCATCCTAACCCTCAACACACCCGCAACAGCTCCATAAAATGCCTTGACCCAATTCCCCATATAATTACCCGAAACAGCTACTGAACACCACACAGCCCGACAGTAACACCCCACCCGAGAACCCTACTTTATGTCCCAATTTTGGGTCGACCCGAATACAACCAAGACCCTACCCTATTACCCTCACTTATCCGTCCTTACATACATCAACCGTAGTCCCAATAACTAAAACAAACAATGTATCAGACAAGATGAAGGAAACAACACGACAAGAGCTGAATGACACAGATCAACCTCATAAACATATCCTTTTTCTTTGAGTGCAACTATCCAATGTCATCATGAGGATGACGATTCATTAACATGTTTGTTCATATTTTCAAAGACATGTAAAGTACCATCTGTCCAAGAGGACCGCAATCAACAAAAGTGCCAAAAAGGTAGCATGACCTAGTCAAAAGGTTGTATTTGGGTAAAAGCGCCAAAAGGGTAGCACAATCTAGTTAAAAGGGTTGTATTTTGGTAGACGTGCCAAAAGGATGGGATAATCTAGTCAAGAGGGCTATATTGGAAAAAGCATCAAAGGATGACATAATCTATCCAAGAAGGATATATTGGATAAAGCATCAAAAGGACGACATAATATATCCAATAGGGTTATATTAGATAAAGTGTCAAGAGGAACATATAATCTAGACAAAAGGGCTATATCGGATAAAGTGTCAAAATGATGGCATAATTTAGGGCCATAATTGATATAAAGCGTAAAAAGGATAACATAATCTAGCCAGGAAGGCTATATCGGATAAGATGAATCAAAATTAAACATTATCAAGAGGGTCATTCATACAAATATTATTGAGAGGTCATTCATACAAACATTGTCGAGAGGCCCACTCATACAAACATTGTCGAGAGGGTCATTCGTACAAATATTGTCGAGAGGGAAATTCATACAAATAATACTGAGAGGACCATTCATACAAACATTGCCTAGAGGGTCATTCATAGAAACATTCCCTAAAGCGCCATTTAAACAAACAATGCCGAGAGGGTCATTCATATAAACAATGCTGAGAGGACCACTCATACAAATATTGTCGAGAGGGTTATTCATCCAAACAACATTGAGAGGGTCATTCATACAAATATTACCGAGAGGGTTATTCATCCAAACAACATTGAGAGGGTCATTCATACAAATATTACCGAGAGGGTCATTCATACAAATATTGATAAGAGGGTCATTCATACCAATATTACTGAGAGGGTCATTCATGAAATATTGTCTAAAGGGATATTCATAAAAACAATGTTTAGAGGACCAGTGATAAAAACATTGTTGAGAGGACCATTCACACAAATATTGCTGAGAGGGTCATTCATACAAATAATGTCGAGAGGATTATCCATACAAATAGTGCAGAGAGTGTCATTCATACAAACAAAATCGAAAGAGACATCCATATGAACAATCATCGAGAAGGCCATTCATATCAATGAAGTACCCACATAAAGCAATCATCCACATCAAATATTTGTTCATTCAAACACAGAGAGGGTCATACATTCATGTCAAACAAAGCTTTCATATCAATAGTCATCCAAATCAAACATTCCTTTGCGTCAAACAAGCATTCCTATCAAACATTCATAAAATATCAAACAAGCGTGCATGACAAATAGACGTACATATACAACGAATTCCAAAAGGACCATCCATGTAGAACCAGTGCCAAAAAGGTCATGCAAGTTGTTCTAAGAGGATCATCCATAACAGGTTGTGAAAGGTCGAACAAATCAATACAATAATTTAACTACCCAAGAAGGGTCACGAAATAGGGTCAACCAAGAGGGTTGATGATCTTGATACGGATAGATGGAGGACACGTCTCGAGCCACCGAGAAGGTGAAACCATAGGCAGATCAAGGTCAATCCATGTCAATACGGAGGATATGTGGAACTCTTTCTTTGCAGTTGGTCAAGATAAAGGGTCACCAAGAGTCAATCTCTCTGTATAGGAGTTGGGGATCGCCTCCCACCACACTCAACCAACATTTTGTTTTGAAAAATCTTTTATCCTATTTTTTTTCTAAAAATGTAAAACATTTTAAGGTTCAACATCTAGTTGGGTTCATACCGAAATACTCTCTTTTTTAAAAACATGGCAATAAAGCATTCAAGGTATTTGAAAATTATGTCCATGTAGACTCCCACCTATGGGTGTGACGTTCACCATATGCAATGGCTTAGAGTGTACATGCATCTTTTCCGCTTGAAGTTTATCTGTCGACTGTCTTGAGACCAAAACATTTCTACATAAGGCATAATCTTTTCATCTAATTGAGTCAAACAAGTGACTTGATTCTCAAGACCAAGGATATGCAGGCGAACTCAATACCAAAGATTTAGTCACTTTCCAACAGACTATTCTGAAAATTTTCAATTTTGACACTAAAATAGTTTCGGAAAAGTTTTCAACTGCATATTAGGGGAAACACAATCGAGTCGAACTACAGGTGGACTTAATCCTCATACAACCTAAGATATGTAGGGAATCCAAACAGGGTCCGGCCTTTTCAACGTTGCATGCATTTTTAAGAGATGAGTTGATTTGGTCAGACAAAATGGGATTTGTCATTTTTCCTTGACCAGGTTTGACTTTATCATCCCTGGACAATAAAAGGGATAGTTGTTCACACCCAAATTTTGCCCTCAATAATTTTATTTAATTAGTAAAATTTCTTGAAACACAAACGAAGTAGAATATGTGATTTTCAAAATAAAAAAAGATTTTACAAAATAAATTTTTGTGATATTTTATCATTTTATTTGACAAAATATCATAAAATATATTATTGTATATCTACTGAATATTTCACCATATAAATTATGATTTTTAACACATTAATCAAGTTTCAGAGTCAAATGGATTTTACAAATTATTTTGATTAGATTTTGCCATTTTATTTGCGAAAATACCATAAAATATATGATTGTATATCATTTGAATATTTTATTATACAAAAATCATGATTTTAAACATATTTATCAAAATTTTAAATTCAAAATAATAAAAATAATTATTTAATTATTTATTTAAGTTGACTAGAATTTAATTGATGAATATTTCACTTCGTTAAATCAAGAAATTAGATTAATTAGACAAATTAATTAACTACATTTCAATTTCCGTTGGTCGTATTTGAATTGATTTTGCATTAATTTTGGTTACAGTTCAAAGCCGTGTGGTTATGTTTTAAACTAATTGATTTCGTCCAAGCCCGACCCGAAAACACCCTGACCCAACCATCTGTTCATTTAAATGGGAGCACACACCCTCTCTCCGTCATCCTTGCCAGAAATTGCAAGGTCAAAGCTGTTTTGCTTTATCAGTCCTTGTATGGTCATTTCGGGCAAGAGCATTGATGGCTCAGAGGTAAAACCCTCCTATCTCCATCTTTTTCTGCAAAACTTCAATGGGATTTGTTATTGTTTTCTTTGGATTGACGAATCTCATTAGTTCGTCGAAAAAAATTCAAACGAATTCTTCAACAAAACTCCAAGTCTCACATCGGATTTGTGGCCAATTAATTTGTTTAGATTATTAACATCTTAGAGCAGTATAGGGAGAGGAAGAGAGACTTACATATGGTTTTCATTGACCCCGAGAAGGCATACGACAAAGTTACTTGGAAGGTTTTATGGAGATGTTTAGAGGTCAGAGGTGTACCTGTGGCATACACTAGGGCGATCAAGGATATGTATGAGGGAGTCAAGACCAGGGTATAGACAGTGGCAGGAGACTCGAAACACTTTTCAGATGAGGCTGCTCTAGGGATCAACTCTTAGCCCATTCTTATTTGCCTTGGTGATGGATGGACTGACACAACAAATTCAAGGAGAGGTGCTATGGTGTATATTATTCGCAGATGACATAGTCCTGATTGATGAGACTTGCAGCGGAGTGAACACTAAGTTGGAGGTTTAGAGACAAACTTTGGAATCTAAAGGGTTCAGGCTGAGTAGGCCCAAGACAGAATACTTGGAGTGCAAGTTAGTAACGGGAGCGCCCTTGAACTAGACGTGGAGGTGAGCCAATGGTAGGTCATTCCAAAGAAAGGAAGCTTCAAGTACCTCGGGTCTATTATCCAAGGGGATGGAGATATTGTAGATGATGTCACACACCATATTTGGGCACGGTGGATGAAATAAAGTCTCGCATCTGGAGTTTTATGCGATAAAAAGGTGTCACCAAAACTTAAAGGCAAGTTCTATAGGGCGATGGTTAGACCGACTATATTGTATGGGGTAGAGTGTTAGCGAGTCAAGACTTCGCACAACCAAAATATGAAAGTTGTGGAGATGAGGATACTGAGATGGATGTGCGGGCATACAAGGAGGCATATGATTAGAAATGATGATATTCGAGACAGAGTGGGAGTGACCTCGGTGGAGGATAAGATGTGGGAAGCGAGGTTGAGATGGTTTGGGCAAGTGCAGAGGAGAGACACACATGCCCCAGTGCGGAGGTGTGAGAGGTTAGCTATGGACGATTTCAGTAAGGGTATAGGTAGGCCGAAGAAGTATTGTGGAGAGGTGATTAGATGAGTTATGACACAGATGCAACTTACTGAGGACATGACCTTAGATAGGGGGTTGTGGAGGACACGGATTAGGGTAGATGGGTAGTAGGTAGTCAAGTGTAGTCCTACTTATGCTTGCAAACTGGTAGTTGTAGTGTTATTATTGTAGGCCCGCTTAGCCTATCATACTAATAGGCGCAATATTGCTTTATAGTCTCCTGTAGTTCAATTTCTGCTGCTATGTGTGTTTTAGTGTATTTTGTTTAGCTTATTTACCTGCGCTAGTTACTGCTTACTTTTTCGGAATGCGCTATCATGGATTATTTGCCTTTAATACCAACATTTTCATACTGCTTTAATTTTATTTTCTGATCTGAGTGTTTCTCTTACTTTGCTTTTACCATTGCTTTGCTTGTGCTCTGTCTTGAGCCGAGGGTCTCTCGGAAATAGCCGCTCTACCTACCAATGTAGAGGTAAGGTCTGCGTACACTCTACCCTCTCCAGACACCACGTTGTGGGATTTCACTGGGTATGTTGTTGTTATTAATAACATCTTAATAATTATACTATATGTTTGAGTTTGATCGATTTTGTCTCATGATTATTGAATTAGTTTAGTTAGTGATTTTATGTAGTTTGTTTACCTTATGTTAGTTTAATAGTCAGCCCATATATCTGTTTAGTTTGATTAGTTATTCTAACCATTAGTGTTAGGTGCTAGTTGTTAGTGTAAGTACAATGTAGTTAACTAGGTTTAATGCTTGCTATTGAAATGTATGATTGACTGAACAGTAGTATCAGTTTCTCCTTATGTTAATTAGTGATCATTTTTCAAGCTTTAGCTCAAGTTAGGTTGGAATCTTGTTGTACTCTGAAGATTAATTATGTTTAACTAAGGTTAATCATTTATAATAATAGGATAAAATCAAAAGTCTAATGATGATATTAGATTAATTTAGCCATGACTAGTTAACTTTCTTTAAGTCACATTATAGTTGTTTTAGGCTGTTTAAATAGTTTCTTTTCAATAATGTTTAGGTTAAAATGAGTAATAAGGAATAATAATGGATATTATCCTCAAGTTTTGAATGATTAAGTTTATGCTTGTCAGAGTAGTGTTTTCTTCAGCACTTAATGTAATCTAGAAAGTGACAAGAGGATCTGAGAATAGCATGAGTTTGTTTAAGACTATTTTGATTCATCTTTTCTTTCCCTTTTAATTTGTTATTATGTAAATGACATGATGGATTGTATTTTCACTTTTGACTGATCAGATCTGAGATCTTAATGCCTTAGCTTAGATGTCACCTCTGTTTGTTAGGAAATGAATGTCTAGCCAACTGATTTGCTTATTTCTAGTGTAGCTTGCTTTGTTTCTGTTTTAGTTGCTTATCACCTTCTGGGCTGATTTCGTGTTATGAGGAATGAAAGGGGTCACTCCTATGTGTCAAAGTAAGAGATGGACATTAAAGTGTCTATATCTCTTCCTTTGAACCTCCCATTCTGATTCAATGTCATGTCCCTTACTCCATCTGTTTGCTAAGTGTACTGTTTGAAGAGTGAAACTTTAAGTTTCAAAGCATGATTCTTTTTGGCTACTGTTTTATACATAAAGTACATGTATATTTCAAGAATAAGTTTAAGAGAAGCATAATCTCTGTCGCTGTCCCATTATTTGCTAAGTGCCAAAGGCATTTAGAGTTAGAAAAGTGTAATGGGTAGAGTCCAGGTGTAGTGAGCTCAAGATAAGGCTTTGAGTACCCCAACTAAGCCTTGTTATGGTTGCTCCTATAATGGTATTCCTCATTATCCTTATTTGACTCTGAAGTCGTTTGACATGTGTTGTTATGTGAAAATATTTGTGAAGTAAAATCCTTTTTATACTTGATCAGAACCTGAACATGCCTCCCTTTCTCTTTTGAACACCTCAAAACCTCTTTAAAACAATGTGTCAGGATCTAAACTATGGTTAAGTATACAGATGAGTATATGTTTTGTGTATAAGCGGATCTGGAAGATCTCTAAGGTGGAGTTGATCCCATGGACGCAGAGCGTCAGAGCATACTATGTGGGCTGGTCTTTTTTAATCCTAACCCTAAAAAAACCAACGAGTCACACACTAAGCATAGAGTCTTAAGTTGTTGAGTCTGTGTTAGTTAAATCTCACTTGTTCCCTAAAAGAGCCTACATTTCATCAGTATTTACTTAAAATAGCTCTAGTGAAAATGGCATTGTTTGTAAGTCAGTTTCGTCCGTGTTGAAAGAACTGAAAAGAACTTTTATGTGCTCCTTTACTTATAATGTGCATTAGAGTGTGATTTTGCCCTCTTATTGCCTTTATCCCTTCTTATACACACTGTTTTACTAGTCTGAACTAAATGAGTCTCAAGTCTGTATGTGCAATGTTCCACTGTCTTTATCTTGTTCAAATGAAAGCTCTATTGTTAAGCTTTAGAGTCAAGAATGTGTTTAGGTTACATTATCACACCGGATTAGATAACACGATATAACAAGTTTATGTGTCTTGAAAATAATTTTAGATGTGATCACTGTAGGGTGTATACCGAGTGTGGGTGTATACTGAGTGTACTATATTACTTTGCGTAATTTTTTTTTTTCTAAATAATTATCATCTATGTTTGTTGATCAAATCATTCGAAGTAATTCACTGAATTCCGGAACTTGTTTGCCTTGAAAGACACTGATTGCTAAAGTCTATGTATAGATAGGATTGCTCTCCTCTGTTTATCTCCTTCCTTTATTTTTCCTCTCTTGAGGCATACAGGTTATATACCATAAGTATACATTGGTGTATGCGTTTTGTATACCTCGTATACCTGTGTGGATATCTCTTGTATATCCTGTATACTTGAGTGTATAAGGTTGCTTAACGATATGAAATGTATGTTTTTGTTTAAGTGTATTGCTTGTCAAAAGGGATGAACACTAATCCTACTTCCCTTTCTTTCGTTGCATGAAATATCCGGAGTCCATTTGGACTCTGGCCCATTTTTGTGCAATAACTAGTTGGGCCTAAGGCCGATACACATTATGATCGAGTCATCCCCAAAATGAGCTCACCTCTCATACAGATGAACAGAGGGTAGAGGTGGGCCTGCACATGAGAAGCAGACAGAAGGCCCGATCCAAATGATGGGTAAAAATGACATCTTTTACGCAGATGGGTCCAGTAAGCCCATCAACACATTGCTTTTTTATTTCTTGCTTCGTCTTCTCTGTGTATATGAGTTATAAAAATACTTGTACTATTGAAATTCTTTAGGATTTAATTGAGATTCCGAGTAGACAAACGATTCTAATATCATTAGAATGATAGGAAGACCCATTTTTAAGAGACTTGACCCAACTTTCGAAACATGTTCTTTGAAAAAATCTGAAATGGCTTTTTCTCTAAATGATTAATTGGTTCTGAGAGTTCCCGCAAGATTGAAAATTGTGATGTTTGGTAAAAGAATGTCGTCAAAAAAACTGTTTTGTATACACATTTACGATCAAAATTGATAGATTTTAAAAGAGAAAAACTAGCTCAAACTTTACTAAAAATAATTGAGTTTTGCAGATTTGCAAAAGGTCAAAGTATGAAACTGATTTCAAATGATTTTAGACCCCAGTTCTTGTTTTGAAACACAAGAAGGGTTTTATAAGGTCTTGCCTTTACTCGCAAAAAATCATGACTTGAATAAACAAATAAAATACACCAAATTATTTCTCAAGTTGAAAGAATTAAGTACACTTGTATTAATTAGGGCCAAATTGAAGTGGAACTCTGCTCAAATGAAACTTTGGGTGTGATTTGGTCTAGAAAGTTAGTAGAAGTTACTCAAGTCTTTCGAATAAGTTTGGCCTCTCTTCCAAGAAATTAAAATGATTCTCATAAATTCTCTTTCAAAACATGCACGCAGGTGAACTGCATTAGGCGGATTTCTTCCGATGTGCCTAACACTGTCCTAGTGGAATCACCGGGATTCTTACCTGAACTTCGGTACACTTTTTTCAAAAGGTTTTCAAAAATAAACAAACCCTAAAAAATGGTTTTCCTAATTCCCACAAATAAGTTGGTGGCGACTATGTTAAACCAACAAAGAGCCAAGTTCTGATAATAACTTTTATACGCCCGTATAAAAGTAAACCATAACACTTGAGATGAAATTTAAGTAGAACTCTACCCAGAGGACAATCTTAGGTGTGTTTTATCTTGAAAAGTAATATAAATTACTTAAACTCTTTTGGAGAAGTTCAACTCATTTTACTAAAAGATTAACAATTTTCACAAGCTTTTTTTCTAAAATAATACTATGGATGAGTAGGAGCAAGACAATATTAAACTCTATTTTATACATATCCTTTACAATTTTTTTAGAAAATATATACTTTTAGCCACATAATTTGAACCCGTAGGTCAACTGCACTTTGCAGATACCTTCTGAGGTGCCCAACACATTCCTCGAGGAACCACCAAAAATCTTATCCAACTTTGACACTAAAATATTATCGCAATTATTGTCATAATTTATTCCTTCACCATCAAAATGAGGGAGAGATACGAGAGAAGATGAAATGGACACCGGTGGTGCAGGCTCGGACACATTGAGTACATCCTATACATGTATTATAATTTTTTACTGATTGTGACATTGGAAGGTTTTCAAAAAGAATTAACCTTAAAATAAATGGTTTTCCTAATTTTTAAAATTAATTAAGCGGCGACTCTGTTAAAACCAACAAAGATTCAAGTTATGATAGTAAATTTTACGTCCACGTAAAAGTGAACCGTAACAGATGACGACTCTACTGGGGATACCTCAACTAGGTTCTAACTATAGGGGTTCAAATATTTGTAGCTTTATTTGCTATTATTTGCTTATATGTTTTAATTCATATGTAAATTGTCATTGCATAAAAACTCTACCACATAGCATGCACACACTCATATTTGCATTCAAAGACGACATGCATGTTAGTGGTGTTCCTCCACTATAAAACCATAAGCTTTTATGGAACACGTAGAAGAGTAGTTGGGGTGTGGTCTCCCCAATCGTTGACAACGGTTCACCTAGAGTTGTCTGCTGGAGTTTCTGGTCGTTTTGCAAAGCCAAATCTAGTCAACCTAGGATAAAGCGAAGTCAAATTCCTATATTTAGGATGGTTTAAATACCCGAGGCATACTTAAGTTCACTAGAAGACCACCTTCGTGTCTAAGACAGTCTACGACCTAAACAAAATCACATCCCACTATGTGCTAATTGGAAAGGTAAATATGCCAAAGTGCCCAAACCATTGCCCTTTGGGGGAGGGGAAACTAATTGTTTGTTGTTTTAAAAGATTTCTCCGAATTTAAAATTCGATGTAACGATTGAAGCGCCCAAATTACTGAAAATATGGTGGGCCACCTTGAGTAAAGAGCAATAGAAAAGGGTTATGGATTGCGTAGGACATCTACCCCTCTGATGACAATGAAGGGTTGTTGGGAGTTAATTGAGATTATCACCAGATACTGGGACTGCGAGAGAATGGTCTTCCACTTTGGGGATGTATAAATTACACCAACTTTGGAGAAAATTCAAGGCTGTTAAGATAGTGTAGGTACATGCCTAAGAAACCCGACGACAATGTTCTGGCCCACCATAAACCAAGTCCAAAATAGATTATGACAAAACTCTCCATTACTGGTGCCAAGTGGATCTTTGGACCCACCGTATATTTTTGGGATTTACACATCTGCTTTGGAAGTCGAGAAGGGTACATGAATAATTCAACAGAATTTTAATCTTACAAGACTTGGGAAGAAACCCAAGCTAAAATAAGGGCGAAGCTGGAGCTTATCTTGGACAATAAAGGTAAGATTCTTCTTCTCTTCATGTATGTGGTGCTAATCTAAGGTTTAAACGTGTTTTGTTTCTAAGAACTTATGAGACGGCAGCCGAAAGTCCTAAGTTAGTTATTGGAGGTTGTTTTGCCATGCAGTTGGGGCTGATCTTTGTATAATAAGGCACGGGAGATGTAGTTGATGGTTTATTTGTGTGTTGTTAATTATTGTGAGACTGAGTAAGTTAAGGTAGGAAGAAGCATCGTTTAGTTAGTCGTATGGCGAGCTTGCTGCTCGACAAGTTGTTGTGTTTCCCGTGGCTTGACGTTCATACTATTATTACTTTGTGTAGATTAAATCATAGAGGAGATTGTTTCCAATATTGTTAGCAGGAGTCTGACAATAAGACAATAAGGTAGGTAAAGGTTATTCCCTTCCTTTTGATGGCGTGAATCAATAATAAGAAAAATACGAACGAGCGTATAAGAGTAGAATTATTCATAGAACTCTCACGTCTATATCGTTCTATCTTGTTCATGTTATAGCTATCCCTTGTCAGGAGTTTATATTCAACTTAGTT